>CACRXK020002574.1:0-42320 GCA_902702795.2 Paramuricea clavata
AGCTCAGTTGGAAGAGCATTTGGCTAGTATTCCAAAGGTCGTAGGTTCGAATCCTACCGTGGCCGGGCATATTTTTCAAGGTCGCCCGGTGTGGATATGCACTCAGAGTAACAGCGCAAACATATTATTCACCTGAGGACACAACACCAACACAGAAAAAAAAAATTCATATTACTAGAACATATTGGTATTGAAGGAACTAGATACTGTTCCGAAATATCACTTACTCGAACCGTCCTGGCCGCATAGCTCAGTTGGAAGAGCATTTGGCTAGTATTCCAAAGGTCGTAGGTTCGAATCCTACCGTGGCCGGGCATATTTTTCAAGGTCGCCCGGTGTGGATATGCACTCAGAGTAACAGCGCAAACATATTATTCACCTGAGGACACAACACCAACACAGAAAAAAAAAATTCATATTACTAGAACATATTGGTATTGAAGGAACTAGATACTGTTCCGAAATATCACTTACTCGAACCGTCCTGGCCGCATAGCTCAGTTGGAAGAGCATTGGGCTAGTATTCCAAAGGTCGTAGGTTCGAGTCGGGCCGTGGCCGGGCATGTTTTTCAAGCTCGCCCGGTGTGGATATGCATTCAGAGTAACATCGCAAACATATTATTCCCCTGAGTACACAACACCAACACAGAAAAAAAAATTCATATTACTAGAACATATTGGTATTGAAGGAACTAGATACGGTTCCGAAATATCACTTACTCGAACCGTCCTGACCGCATAGCTCAGTTGGAAGAGCATTGGGCTAGTATTCCAAAGGTCGTAGGTTCGAGTCGGGCCGTGGCCGGGCATGTTTTTCAAGCTCGCCCAGTGTGGATATGCACTCAGAGTAACATCGCAAACATATTATTCACCTGAGTACACAACACCAACACAGAAAAAAAAAATTCATATTACTAGAACATATTGGTATTGAAGGAACTAGATACTGTTCCGAAATATCACTTACTCGAACCGTCCTGACCGCATAGCTCAGCTGGAAGAGCATTGGGCTAGTATTCCAAAGGTCGTAGGTTCGAATCCCACCGTGGCCGGGCATATTTTTCAAGCTCGCCCGGTGTGGATATGCACTCAGAGTACCATCGCAAACATATTATTCACCTGAGTACACAACACCAACACAGGAAAAAAAAATTCATATTAGTAGAACATATTGGTATTGAAGGAACTAGATACTGTTCCGAAATATCACTTACTCGAACCGTCCTCACCGCGTAGCTCAGTTGGAAGAGCATTGGGCTAGTATTCCAAAGGTCGTAGGTTCGAATCCCACCGTGGCCGGGCATATTTTCAAGCTTGCCCGGTGTGGATATGCACTCAGAGTAACATGGCAAAATTTTTAATCACCTGAGTACACAACACCAACACAGAGAAAAAAAAAATTCATATTACTAGAAGATATTGGTATTGAAGGAACCAGATACTGTTCAGAAATATCACTTACTCGAACCGTCCCGACTGCGTAGCTCAGTTGGAAGAGCATTGGGCTAGTATTCCAAAGGTCGTAGGTTCGAATCCTACCGTGGCCGGGCATATTTTTCAAGCTCGCCCAGTGTGGATATGCACTCAGAGTAACATCGCAAACATATTATTCACCTGAGTACACAACACCAACACAGAGAAAAAAAAATTCATAGTACTAGAACATATTGGTATTGAAGGAACTAGATACTGTTCCGAAATATCACTTACTCGAACCGTCCTCACCGCGTAGCTCAGTTGGAAGAGCATTGGGCTAGCATTCCAAAGGTCGTAGGTTCGAATCCCACCGTGGCCGGGCATATTTTCAAGCTCGCCCGGTGTGGATATGCACTCAGAGTAACATGGCAAACATATTATTCACCTGAGTACACAACACCAACACAGAGAAAAAAAAAAATTCATATTACTAGAAGATATTGGTATTGAAGGAACCAGATACTGTTCCGAAATATCACTTACTCGAACCGTCCTGACTGCGTAGCTCAGTTGGAAGAGCATTGGGCTAGTATTCCAGAGGTCGTAGGTTCGAATCCTACCGTGGCCGGGCATGTTTTTCAAGCTCGCCCGGTGTGGATATGCACTCAGAGTAACATCGCAAACATATTATTCACCTGAGTACACAACACCAACACAGAAAAAAAAATTCATATTACAAGAACACATTGGTATTGAAGGAACTAGATACGGTTCCGAAATATCACTTACTCAAACCGTCCTGACCGCATAGCTCAGTTCGAAGAGCATTGGGCTAGTATTCCAAAGGTCGTAGGTTCGAATCCCACCATGGCCGGGCATATTTTTCAAGCTCGCCCGGTGTGGATATGCACTCAGAGTAACATCGCAAACATATTATTCACCTGAGTACACAACACCAACACAGGAAAAAAAATTCATATTACTAGAACATATTGGTATTGAAGGAACTAGATGCTGTTCCGAAATATCACTTACTCGAACCGTCCTCACCGCGTAGCTCAGTTGGAAGAGCATTGGGCTAGTATTCCCAAGGTCGTAGGTTCGAATCCCACCGTGGCCGGGCATATTTTTCAAGCTTGCCCAGTGTGGATATGCACTCAGAGTAACATCGCAAACATATTATTCACCTGAGTACACAACACCAACACAGAGAAAAAAAAATTCATATTACTAGAAGATATTGGTATTGAAGCAACCAGATACTGTTCCGAAATATCACTTACTCGAACCGTCCTGACTGCGTAGCTCAGTTGGAAGAGCATTGGGCTAGTATTCCAAAGGTCGTAGGTTCGAATCCTACCGTGGCCGGGCATATTTTTCAAGGTCGCCCAGTGTGGATATGCACTCAGAGTAACAGCGCAAACATATTATTCACCTGAGTACACAACACAAACACAGAGAAAAAAAATTCATATTACTAGAACATATTGGTATTGAAGGAACTAGATACTGTGCCGAAATATCACTTACTCGAACCGTCCTGACCGCGTAGCTCAGTTGGAAGAGCATTGGGCTAGTATTCCAAAGGTCGTAGGTTCGAATCCTACCGTGGCAGGGCATATTTTTCAAGCTCGCCCAGTGTGGATATCCACTCAGAGTAACAGCGCAAACATATTATTCACCTGAGTACACAACACAAACACAGAAAAAAAAATTCATATTACAAGAACACATTGGTATTGAAGGAACTAGATACTGTGCAGAAATATCACTTACTCGAACCGTCCTGACCGCGTAGCTCAGTTGGAAGAGCATTGGGCTAGTATTCCAAAGGTCGTAGGTTCGAATCCACCGTGGGCGGGCATATTTTTAAAGCTCGCCCGGTGTGGATGTGCACTCAGTGTAACATGGCAAACATATTATTCACCTGAGTACACAACACCAACACAGAAAAAAAATTCATATTACTAGAACACATTGGTGTTGAAGGAACTAGATACTGTTCCGAAATATCACTTACTCGAACGGTCCTGACCGTTTAGCTCAGTTGGAAGAGCATTGGGCTAGTATTCCAAAGGTCGTAGGTTCGAATCCCACTGTGGCCGGGCATATTTTGGAAGCTCGCCCGGTGTGGATATGCACTCAGAGTAACATCGCAAACATATTATTCACCTGAGTACAGAACACCAACACAGAAAAAAAAAATTCATATTACCAGAACATATTGGTATTGAAGGAACTAGATACTGTTCCGAAATATCACTTACTCGAACCATGCTGACCGCGTAGCTCAGTTGGAAGAGCATTGGGCTAGTATTCCAAAGGTCGTAGGTTCGAATCCCACCGTGGCCGGGCATATTTTTCAAGCTCGCCCGGTGTTGATATGCACCCAGAGTAACATCGCAAACATATTATTCACCTGAGTAGACAACACCAACACAGGAAAAAAAAATTCATATTAGTAGAACATATTGGTATTGAAGGAACTAGATACTGTTCCGAAATATCACTTACTCGAACCGTCCTCACCGCGTAGCTCAGTTCGAAGAGCATTGGGCTAGTATTCCAAAGGTCGTAGGTTCGAATCCCACCGTGGCCGGGCATATTTTCAAGCTCACCCGGTGTGGATATGCACTCAGAGTAACATGGCAAACATATTATTGACCTGAGTACACAACACCAACACAGAAAAAAAAAATTCTTATTACTAGAAGATATTGGTATTGAAGGAACCAGATACTGTTCCGAAATATCACTTACTCGAACCGTCCTGACTGCGTAGCTCAGTTGGAAGAGCATTGGGCTAGTATTCCAAAGGTCGTAGGTTCGAATCCTACCGTGGCCGGGCATATTTTTCAAGGTCGCCCGGTGGGGATATGCACTCAGAGTAACAGCGCAAACATATTATTCACCTGAGTACACAACAGCAACACAGAAAAAAAAAATTCATATTACTAGAACATATTGGTATTGAAGGAACCAGATACTGTTCCGAAATATCACTTACTCGAACCGTCCTGACCGCGTAGCTCAGTTGGAAGAGCATTGGGCTAGTATTCCCAAGGTCGTAGGTTCGAATCCCACCGTGGCCGGGCATATTTTTCAAGCTTGCCCGGTGTGGATATGCACTCAGAGTAACATGGCAAACATATTATTCACCTGAGTACAAAACACCAACACAGAGAAAAAAAAAATTCATATTACTAGAACATATTGGTATTGAAGGAACCAGATACTGTTCCGAAATATCACTTACTCAAACCGTCCTGACCGCGTAGCTCAGTTCGAAGAGCATTGGGCTAGTATTCCAAAGGTCGTAGGTTCGAATCCCACCGTGGCCGGGCATATTTTCAAGCTCGCCCGGTGTGGATATGCACTCAGAATAACAGCGCAAACATATTATTCACCTGAGTACTCAACACCAACACAAAAAAAAAATTCATATTACTAGAACATATTGGTATTGAAGGAACTAGATACTGTTCCGAAATATCACTTACTCGAACCGTCCTCACCGCGTAGCTCAGTTGGAAGAGCATTGGGCTAGTATTCCAAAGGTGGTAGGTTCGAATCCCACCGTGGCCGGGCATATTTGCAAGCTCGCCCAGTGTGGATATGCACTCAGAGTAACAGCGCAAACATATTATTCACCTGAGTACACAACACCAACACAGAAAAAAAAAATTCATATTACTAGAAGATATTGGTATTGAAGGAACCAGATACTGTTCCGAAATATCACTTACTCGAACCGTCCTGACTGCGTAGCTCAGTTGGAAGAGCATTGGGCTAGTATTCCAAAGGTCGTAGGTTCGAATCCTACCGTGGCCGGGCATATTTTTCAAGGTCGCCCGGTGTGGATATGCACTCAGAGTAACAGCGCAAACATATTATTCACCTGAGTACACAACACCAACACAGAAAAAAAAAATTCATATTACTAGAACATATTGGTATTGAAGGAACTAGATACTGTTCCGAAATATCACTTACTCGAACCGTCCTGACCGCGTAGCTCAGTTGGAAGAGCATTGGGCTAGTATTCCAAAGGTCGTAGGTTCGAATCCCACCGTGGCCGGGCATATTTTTCAAGCTCGCCCGGTGTGGATATGCACTCAGAGTAACATCGCAAAACATATTATTCACCTGAGTACACAACACCAACACAGAAAAATATTCATATTACTAGAACACATTGGTATTGAAGGAACTAGATACTGTTCCGAAATATCACTTACTCGAACCGTCCTGACCGCGTAGCTCAGTTGGAAGAGCATTGGGCTAGTATTCCAAAGGTCGTAGGTTCGAATCCCAGCATGGCCGGGCATATTTTTCAAGTTCGCCCGGTGTGGATATGCACTCAGAGTAACATCGCAAACATATTATTCACCTGAGTACACAACACCAACACAGAAAAAAAAAATTCATATTACTAGAACATATTGGTATTGAAGGAACTAGATACTGTTCCGAAATATCACTTACTCGAACTGTCCTGACCGCATAGCTCAGTTGGAAGAGCATTGGGCTAGTATTCCAAAGGTCGTAGGTTCGAGTCGGGCCGTGGCCGGGCATGTTTTTCAAGCTCGCCCGGTGTGGATATGCACTCAGAGTAACATCGCAAACATATTATTCACCTGAGTACACAACACCAACACAGGAAAAAAAAATTCATATTAGTAGAACATATTGGTATTGAAGGAACTAGATACTGTTCCGAAATATCACTTACTCGAACTGTCCTGACCGCGTAGCTCAGTCGGAAGAGCATTGGGCTAGTATTCCAAAGGTCGTAGGTTCGAATCCCACCGTGGCCGGGCATATTTTCAAGCTCGCCCGGTGTGGATATGCACTCAGAGTAACATGGCAAACATATTATTCACCTGAGTACACAATACCAACACAGAGAAAAAAAAAATTCATATTACTAGAAGATATTGGTATTGAAGGAACCAGATACTGTTCCGAAATATCACTTACTCGAACCGTCCCGACTGTGTAGCTCAGTTGGAAGAGCATTGGGCTAGTATTCCAAAGGTCGTAGCTTCGAATCCTACCGTGGCCGGGCATATTTTTCAAGGTCGCCCGGTGTGGATATGCACTCAGAGTAACAGCGCAAACATATTATTCACCTGAGTACACAACACCAACACAGAAAAAAATTCATATTACTAGAACATATTGGTATTGAAGGAACTAGATACTGTTCCGAAATATCACTTACTCGAACCGTCCTGACCGCATAGCTCAGTTGGAAGAGCATTGGCCTAGTATTCCAAAGGTCGTAGGTTCGACTTCCGTCAGAACAAAACAGTTATTCCACCACTAACATTCAATGATACAACGTTGGAAAGGGTTTCCACTTTCAAACTATTGGGCTTATGGATTGACGATAATTTAAAGTGGCAAATTAATACTGATTATATAATAGGGAAAGCAGTTAAGTGACTCTTTTTATTAAAAACTTTAAAGAAATACGGTGCTGACAAGATTGATATGAAACGGTTTTACATCTCTGCCATCAGGCCGACACTTGAATATGGAGCGCAAGTCTGGCATGGGGGCCTTACTAAAGCACAGAGCAGCAGTATTGAGAAAGTACAAAGAAGGGCTTTGAGAATAATTTATTCCGAAAAAGATTACGAAAAGTTATTGATGAAAGCTGGAATGCATACGCTTGAACAACGTCGCAATACTATGTGCATTGATCTTATCAGTAAAATGTCTGACCCGCAACACAAACTGCACCATCTTCTTCCTAATAAACTTTGCAAGGTACGGCAAAGGGTTACACGTCAGAATGGTCAATTGTTTTACAATTACCACTACAGAACAGAACGTTTTCGGAACAGTCCAATCGTTTCGTCAATTGAACTCTATAATAACTCTATTTTATAATATAATATATAATATAACTTTATATATTTTTATCGAAACATTTTTAACACGTAGTGATAGTTTTTGGATCAGCCCATTTGTTTCGCCAATTTGAACCTTTGTTAATAACTCTCTTTTTTTAATATAACTAGCTCTATTGAAACTTTTATAATACTAATTTAGATAGTTCAGTAATTGATGTATATCTTCTATATATATGTAATGCGCGTTCTAATTTAGTTACCTACTGTTAGCTATTCAATGTGTAATCTTTCTATAATAATAATAATAATAATAATAATAATATTCTTCACGTGCTATACCATTACCCTGATTATCAAAAATCTTGTGTGCGCCGGCATACAGGGTTTGAAAAGCAGAAATGTAATTGCTGTCTGCTCCAAATTTCAACTGTAATGGTTTTCCAGGTAAGTTCTCTCTGTTGACAGTGAGACCCATGGTTGTGATATCGTAATTTTTAAAATTGAATGGGTTCTTCGTATAAGTACCGTTAAAGGCATCCGTGTCGACCATTCCAATCACAATATGATTTGGTAAACCACCTTGAAATATATTAGGTTGATTTCCAGACATATTCCCCTGAGGTACGGAGACAACTTTGCAGTCGATCCTGTTGATTGGGTATTTGGCAGTGATTTGTTGAAGGGACTGGGAATGAGCCAGTATAATACTAGGGGCTATGTTAACTCGTCGTACACAAAACAAACATTCCTCGATGACTACTTTGAAATTGAGACTTTCTGCGGATACCAAACAAAACGTATCTCTAGATCTCACCAGTTTGATCTTGATTGGTACAGCACCAAGAATATAACGGTCTTGCGTGAATAGATCAGAATGAAGTCTTCCTTCCATGGCGACAGATTTGCTTTCACGTGTGTATGCATGGCGTTGTTTTAATCCTGTGTTGACGTGTGCATCTTGTGCAAGAGGGTTTACTGCATCCATCTTTCCAGCTTTATCTTTATAGAACAGTGCTGAGGTCAAATGTGAATCTTTGGTGTCTTTACTAAAGTTCAGGATTGTTTCGATATATGCTCGGTAAGGGTATGCTGTGCTTGATGGGGTGACCAGTTTGTTGTTCAGAAATACTTCAACTTGTGAGAATAATGCATGCATCCAAAGGTTTGAAGGTCCAACTTGAATGTCTGCATCCATATTTCCTCTGGTCGCAGTAGTGATCTTTGCTTTAATGTATAAGTAACTGCTTGCTAAGTCTGTATAAACTCCAGAATTTGCAGCACATAAAAAGTCTATCGTATCTGAAGAAGATATACTCGTAATAGGATCAACATCTTCCCAATATCCTTTTTCCATTACCACTCGAGTCGGTGGAATAGAAAATAAATCGAGTTCAGATTTTGAACACATACAGGAGTCTTTATGCATTGTTTCAAGAGCCATGCCACTTTGGACTATAGTTATCGAGAGATGTTTTCTGCTTCTTGGTTGGACCGCGAATGGGAGTTTTAGTTGGCGCTGCTCTTTTTATACCCTTTTTGCGACCCTTTCCGGTCATTACTTTCCTGGCAACATTTTTTGCAACATCAGATGCTGCTTGTTTTCCTTGTGATTTAAAAGCTTCTTTTACATTTTTTCCTTGGAGTACATCTTGATCGACTTCTGTAGCTGCTTGCAATGCTCTTTTGCCAACAACTTTAGCACCTTGTTTGAACAGAGGGATAGCATATCTTGCAAGGCTCTTGAAAATACTTCCGATCTCATATCCTCTTTGCATATGTGCACCACGAAACCCAGTGATATTCCCATCACGTTGCTGTCTCAAGAAATGGTCTTTCAATAGTTTAGCATCCACAACTAGTCTTCCGCGCATTTTTAGATAAAGTACTGAGATCTCTTCTGTCTAAAGTGAAGTGTTGCGATTGACTTCCCGAACTCAAATGAGACGTTTTCGTTTTGGTCATTCTTTATATTCTCTTCAATGGTCTCAAAAGAATTTACTTTGACCAGTACGTATTGCAAATTACGAAAGCTGGCGTGAACGGTGTTTCCATAGTCCCCTTCGATATTAACGATTCGTAGTAAAGGTACTTTCACATCGCCCACAAACTGTGCATCAACGATATCAGTGGACATACATGGAGGAAAATCCACCATTGATATCTGCAGGATAGGGACTCGAAGTTTTCTTTTCGATAAGAGTGTCCTGGTCAAATCCCAAGACGGTTGCTAATTCTCCGGTAAACCACACAGTTGTGTTGTGTTTTACATCAACCGAAACTTTGCGAGAACTACGATTATAACTAAACTTTACTTTCATTTGTGTTTCTTTTGACATGCCGGCATTGAGTGCTTTTGTTAGTTGCTCAATAGAAGAATATTGTGTTTCTTTAAGCACAACAGTTTGATAAGGGTTACTGCCAATTTTATACAAAAACGTTTGTTGTACTCCACATTTTAGCGTACTCCACGTTTTAGCGTGCTCCACGTTTTAGCGTGCTCCACGTATGTGGGTAATGCAGTTCCGTCAATGTGACTTCCCATTGCCCTGTCAAGACAATGTGGTTTCGGCCAATTTCACTCGAAAATTTGCCACTGTTTTATTTTGAAAATAAGCCAGCCATAGAACTATTACTCAGTAACGTGAGATAAAACTGTGTTGCCATATTGAAGACCAACACACAAATGAATACAAGTTATGAGTTTCAAATATATTTATTTCAGATCTTTTACACTCTCTGCTGGTACCCAAGAATTCAACTTGTCAGGGTAACCCAACCATTTTACATAATACTCTTTACGTTTATTACACATGTGTGATCTTATTACTTTTTCTACTCTATAATAGTCACTGTCTGATTTGTTGACTTTCTGAAGTTCCTGCTCGTAAAATGTTCCTTTCAGTTTCTCACCGTCAAAATCTACAATCTTGTAAACAGGTGGTCGCCGAGGTATGTGTTTCGTTACCGTGAACACTTCAGTCCAATTGGGCAAGTATCCTTTCTTAAATGTTTGCTTTGCTTTGCTAATCCGCACTTGGTCGCCAATGTTACACTTGAACTGCATTGATTTTTTCGACTCCTTCCCGTAGAGTGTTTGCCACACAATATTCTCGTTACTTTTATTCACATCTACCGGTCTCATACCAATACTACGATGTCGAGAATGATTATAAGATTTGACCAGTTTCTGGAGAATGTCCACGTACTTGAGCGTATTGTTCGCTGTAAAGTATTTCCACATGTTCCCTTTAAGCGTACGATTGAATCTTTCTACGATTGATGCTTTCGTTTCATTTTGCGTTGTAAAGAACCAAATACCTTCTTCCTTTAACAAGGCTTGAAATTTTCGGTTGGTAAACTCCGTACCTTTATCCGAGTGAAACGTTTCGGGTTTGCGGTGCTTTTTAAGAATTTTCTCGAACGCCCTGACCAGATTTCCCCCCGTTTTTGCTTTGATCGGTTCAACCCATGCATACTTGCTAAGTACATCTATCACGGTTAAAATATATCTGTAGTTATTATTGTACTTTGCTAACGAGTCCATAATTACTAGATCCGCCTCCCACTGTTCATCGATAGCTCCTACTATAACACGGTTCCGCTTGAAACAATATCTTACAGGCTTATGTAGGGTTTTGGTATCTTGCGTTCTAAGCCATGTTCGTATGTTATTCCGTGATATTTGATGTTTGCCTTCGCTTTTTAAGGCACAATATATAGAATCGACTCCACCAAAGCTTGCGGGACTTTCCGGATTGTAATACAGCTCGGCTAGACATTTCTCTGCCATCAATATCTGAGTCATGTATTATAATTTTACCACCACAACAAGCAGAAATGCAACATACTTTTCGAAAAATGTTTCGGAGGGAAATCTCTGGAAGACGTTTACCACAACAAGGCATCATCCTTCCACCTCAAAGGCTTGAGCAAAATGAGCAAGACTGTCGTTATAGACTCACATATATAGCAATCAAAGTGAGAGAGTAGTTATTATGAAAATTTTCCATTTATTGAATCGTTTGTATTTTGGAATGTATATGTTTTGAAATGCCTCAATAGCTCTTCGTACATTTCGACGAATATTATCTTCACTGTAACAATGTAAACTGATGACAGCTAAATAAGCAAAGAGTCGTCCATACTACAGGATTACAGTTACTCATATTTCTTAAGAAACTGCATGCATAATATGTATTTATTAAGCGATCGATAATTAACTAAACTCATTTGTTAGAGCATTTACAGATTTAAAGAATAAGTATTCTTCGTACGCATCCTTAGTGTCAACTTTTCCACTAGTAAATGTCTCTCCAGTTTCTGATACTTTATACTGATATTGTAGCAGATTGGTAAACAGCACTCCCTAGTTCTGAATAGATGGCGACTCCTTTGTTGGTTTCCATTCGAAGAAATTACAGGCATCGTTTTCTTTCGCACAGCAGTAAAAGAGACGATTTTGATTCGGACCGTCTTTCTTGACTTTGCGAATTCGACACACGAATCCATGACTGCATCTCGGAGAAGGATTGTGAAAAATATCATCCCATTGCCAAAACGTGCAAGGGTTTTCTCGTTCAGCGCAGACGAAAAATGGTCAACCATAACTGAGCTTCATCTTGTCTTTAACCATACATATCTTGGCATGTTTCTGATGAGCAGGACATATTGGCTGAAGATTACCACTTTTGCGAAACGATTCTATGGCCTTTGTCATCATGTAACTGTCTTCGTCTGGACAGCTAGGCTTCTGACCACAAAACCAAAATGTTCCATGTTGTGTTGTAGAAGAGGCTGTCGGTTTTTCATGTGTAGGCACTCCATTTCGTTTGAGAGACAGTGATTAAATGAACAGACGCGATGCATTGCCTAACGTTAATGTATAGAAAAAACTAATTACCTATTATGCGATAACAAAGAGTTTTGTTACGTAGATGAAGCTTGCACAAACTTGCCCGCGTCGTCTCTCCAGTATGACAAATAATTTAAAATACATTGAAGTTTTTGATTTTCTTCCGTTAAATGCTGTTCTCTCAATGATTTCAATAACATGGGGTCATCCGTGCTTTCCAGCTGCTGTAAATGTGTACGCATGTTTTCGCGATGGATCATCTTCAATACTCTTGTTGCTTCAATAAATTCGCTCCAAATGCAATATTTGCATTTCACTTGCATAACTGCGTCCGTTGTATAGAACAACCATCTTTCTTCGTCATCCATCATAAGACAGTCATGGTTTCTTTGACTAGGATGACCGACTTCACAACCGTAGCAGTTGTCTTCGCAGATATTATTAACTTCATTCTGAATTGCATGGATGTAAATGGCTTCCAGTAAGTGAACAGATGCTTTGCCTTCCATGTTTAAAAGTAAAATAAGACACAAGCTAACAACCGTTTCGCCAGAACCTGCTGTCTTAACGACTTTCGTTATTGTCCTACCATGTGCTTGATGCAAATTTCCACACAGTTGTCATTTGTAGCGACGCTAACATAGCTATAGCATATGCGATTACTTTTGTGATAGAAAAAAAGCGATTACTTTTGTGATAGAAATGCTGACCTCAGCTTAATGACTTTCTTGCTCAGGCTCGCCTTGTATATCATTATGACATCACATGTGCGCACAGTCCTCCGACCGGCGACGGATCGGGATGACGTAGGCATAATTAATGCTTTTTACATATGAATATATAATTAGGGATGAAGGTCGTGAAGGAGTAAGACATAATGAATACATAATGAGGTTACAAGCTCTGCATACTAATTACTTCCGTCGCCAGAGTGGGGGGTATCACTACTTTTATATATATATAAAATGTTCTTGACACAATTACATATATCAAAATATTATAGTCATTTGTACTTTATCTTTCTAATAGACATTGGCAATCTCATTCAACAAGCTTTAAACAGGGATAAGGAAGAAAACCTCGGAAAAGCTCCATGTGACCGAATACCAGTGCATCTTGAAAACCTGGTTAAAGCTATTTGTAGTTGTGGTGTATCATTCTCTGTTTGGGAAAAACAGAATGCAGATGGTAAAGGAAGTGGTCTCCATGACTTCACAAGTCTGATGGGTCCAGCAAAGAAAATATTGCTAGAAAAACTACCATCAAAGTTAGATGATATACTTATGATACAAGTAATACAATAATTAAGATCTGGGAGGTATATACTAAGCCTTTTACTATATTACAATAGAATTAGAATGTAATCATCAAATATTTTATTACATATTTTAAACTGAGAACAGCCATTCCAACTTATACCTTCACAGGATTTCAACCATATTTACAAAGAGTACATACAGAAGCAAGGTCTAACAGAGGCAGACGTTGATACCTATTTTGCCAAGGTACACAAGATCTATTATACCCTAAGGGATAACACCAAGCTTTTATTCTTCCTAACACATGACAACTTTGTCTTCCCTGCATAAAACGTTTTGTTGTGCCCTTGCATCATACTGTAATGGAATATGCTAAATTTCCAATTTAATTAATGGACACATACACTGACACAGTATATCTTTTTAAAGTTTAGGTTACAGCTTGGGTAAGCCTATTTTTGTCACTTGGTGGTATTTATGATGGCTATGGCAAAGCAAATATTACTCCATACATTCATGCTATGGTGTACCATGTCACAGAATAAGGAGTAGAACCAGAAGGGACACTCTTTTGATGTTAGGCGGTAGCGCCGACATAGGCCTGCATACACCCGTGAGAGAGCAGCGGCCATGTTCTTAGGTAGTATAGTGTGAGAATTTTACTATAAACAATATGGCGAAAACCGCACTATGATTAATAAAACTGCTCCTTTTCGTCTGTTTTATGAATATTCTGAAGAAAAGGTAAGCGACTTTTTATTTGTCAAGTCTGGTAGCGTAATTATTTTTTTCTAGTACAATTTAGTTGCGAATTTTGCTCGGGAGTATGAAGGCTCTCATGACAGCTCATATAAATGTTTTGGTTGACTCTCGCACGTTTAAATATTGTTTTAATAAGGTGTCCAAATTATTCCCTGGACCGCTGGATGGGTTATTGATGACCATTGATCATTTTACTATGTATACGGTACACAAAGTATTTTATTTTATGTCTATTATTTCAAAGAGGTACCTTGGCGAAATTTTAATCATCGATATTTTTGTAATTCATACTCCAATATTAAAATGGGAAAGCAAGCGTTTCAAAGGAACTACTCCATGAAATTGATAAAGAAGATAAATAACTTCTTGATAAGTCTAGCTATTTAAATGTGTTACTATCGAGTAGTCACTAGTCATGGGTACATTCATCAAATTAATTTTAATAATTTGTTTTAAACTCCATGCAGGGATGGTTGCAGATGTTGAAAGGTCTTCAGCGTTTAAACAGTGACACCACATAGAACTCAATATGGAGTCAATACACCGATTCAGCAAAAAAGCAACGCTGCATGGAAACGAGGCTTAATAGCCCTTGACGCTTGAGCATATCCAAGATGGCGGATGAACTAGCAGCCGCAGCTGGGGGAAAAATTGCAGCGAAGAAGAAAAAAATGGGACATAAATGTTGTGCAGCTGCCAATTGTAATTTTCGAAGTGACAATCGTCCTGATTTGTCTTTTCATGAGTTTCCAAAGGATGATTACTTAAAAAAGAAGTGGGAAGTCAAAATGCGAAGAGGAGACGCTACTTTCAAAAACATTGCGAATAAGTTTTGTTGTTCTGCGCATTTTTTGCCATCGGATTTCAAACAGAGTTTAACGGGGCATAGGCGAGATTTAAAGAGAGGAGCAATCCCTTCAGTGTTTAAATGGACACCAGTAACTAGTGACCCCAGAGGAGAACGTTTAAAATTGCGAAACGAAATGATTGCCAAATCTAAATCTGAACAACAAACCGAGCATGGACCTGACGAGCAGCAACTTGCAGGTTCATCAATATCATCTTATTCATCTGGCAGAAATATGGTTGTTTTTGGCCCTCGAACACTCGAAGAATTTATCAATGAAAAGAAAGAAGAAGCAGAGCAGCTGAAAGCAGAACTTACTAGAGCCAAGGAGAAAGAATATATTTTTACGTTTGGTCTGGAAAGATTCTCAGGTAGTAATGAGGACATAAACTTTTACACAGGATTTCCTGACTATCAAACGCTGATAGAATTCTGGAAATACATAGAACCTAATAGTTCTAGATTAACATACTACAGTTATCTTAAGAATTCCACTGATATTAATTTTAACAATGCATTTCCATACCTTAATTTAACTGAAAAAAAGTTTCCTGGTAGTAGTGTAGGTGCCCAACGCAGTCTTCAGCCTATAGATGAGTTTTGGCTTTTCCTAACTCGACTCAGAGTGGGTCTGTTAGAGCGTGACTTGGCTTTCAGGTTTAATATCTCTGTGCCAACAGTATCAGACATAATTATAACTTGGAGTAACTACATGTATATAATGCTTGGGAGCTTGCCAGTATGGACTTCAAGCGAAGTAATTAAGTTACACCTACCTGAAGCCTTTAGAGGGCGATTTGAAAATGTAAGGTGCATCATAGACTGCACAGAGGTTAAGTGTGAAAAACCCCAAGATCTTCAGAAGCAAAGTGAATTTTATTCTGAGTACAAAGCACACAATACTTATAAGGGATTGGTAGGCATATCTCCTAATGTTTGGGTTACATTTGTAAGCAACCTGTATGGAGGTAGCATATCTGACAGAGAAATTGTGGAGAAAAGTCACTTTATTGATCTGTTAGAACACCCTGATGTAATTATGGCAGATCGTGGCTTTGAGGATATTTTAGCAACCAAGCAAGTGAGACTGTTCATCCCACCAAAGAGGCAGTCCAAAATGGATCAGTTTTCAAAAGAGGATTGCTTTGAGACAATGAGAATTGCTAATGTTAGAATACACATAGAGCGTGCAATTAGGCGGGTAAAGGGATGGCACATTTTTGACCAAGTACTACCTTTAAGCATGAATGGTGTAGTTAACCAGATTTGGACTGTATGTTGTCTGCTAGTAAACTGGCAAAAACCTGCCCTTACATGCTAAATTAAACATGAACCAAATTCAAATTCATCTTATTAATTATTGAACAAAGCTATTAAATTGTTACATTTATTGTTATGTTAATAATATTATGTTATGTTAATTAATTAATAATACAGTATATATACAACAATGTTAATCTACTGTACTTACTGTAATTAAACAATGTAACCTTGAACGCAACACTTGTTTCGTTTTATTGAGAAGAATCATATCGGTCAAGCCCATCCCTCAGTCTAGGATAGGCCAATTCTGGCAAAATGTATGAATCATAGAATAATTCAAGATTAGCAAACTTTTCAATCCACCATTTTGGATCATATGGAACCCCTTTGCAATAAAGTTCTCCATTACTTGCTCTGACCACAAAATCACACCATGTTCTGTTTACAACATATAACTGCTGTTGCATTTGGTAATAATACATATGCCTCTTATTAACCATCCCATCTTTTTTGCATATTGATTTTCTCACTAAAGCTAATGATAAATCTTCACTGTCTTTAACAATGATATTCTTCACCTCTATTATTCCCAGGGGATTCTCAACACTGGGATCAGTAACAAGACCATCAGGAGAAGCACCTATAAACCCATGATGTTTTGATACAAAAAAACCACAATCTTCAACTTTAAGGTCACAGTGACCTTCTTGTTGCATTTTTTTTACATAATCAGTAACTGCTAGTTTTTCCTTTTTAATTCCATCCCTCGTAGCATTTGTTTGGACACTAGGGTTGTAGTTTAAAACCTCTTTTACAATTTTGGAAGGTGAAGTGCTAGACTTATGTGGACAAGCCACCCTGTGGCATTTTGAAGCTGTAACTCGGCCAAATCTGTAGGCAAACCACTTCGGATTATCAGATTGCCCCCGGGTCTCTTTTTCTATTTTTTTTATTTCATTTTCTGACACAAAAAGTTTACACTTAATTTTCTTACACCGTTCACTTATTTCATCAAGGCTAAGTGGTTGTTGCTTTGGTGGAGATATTATATGATATTTTCCCTGTGAAATTTCCTGAGTATTTTTTGCAGTATCAAAACTCTTACTTGTATCATGTGTTTTAGAGAATGTGTTGGAAGACACATTTGAGTTCATTAAAGTTTTAGGATGCAGTACAGATGTGCTTTTTCCTTGGGCAGACTGTTTACTCTCATTGGTCTTGTTACTGAAATCCTTAAGTTGTAAGTCAAGTACAGAACCTTTTGCAATTAACTCATTCTCATCCGGTCGAAAAGTAGCAATTTCGAGTGGTGTTGTTTCAAACGCTTATATCTCGCAAACTATACATCGCACGGAAACAGAAATTGCATCGTTCGAAAGAGGAGAACTTCTGCTTTCCAACGATACCAATTTCAATTTCATCCGGAGCTTGGTTAACGATTTACTCGCATAAATTTGCATACATTATGATATAAAAAAATGTTGCAATTATGCATAAATGTATTTAGCGGTTCAAATTTCAAATATGTCAAAAAAATTTATGAATACGACTGAAAGACACGGTTATGATCTACAAGTACCCAAAGTTTCATGCATGTAGCATAAATAGAAATATTTTTATTGAATTTTTATATAAACTAGGTAGTGGAGTAAAATTTACATTTTGTGCTCACATGAAACAAATACCTTTATCAAAGGTCCTTTTTTATTGCTGCAACATGTTATCAATAGATCGGAAGAGCACACGTCTGTCTTACTCTCCAAAGATAGTATGGCACCAAAATAAGTCTGTGATACCCACAAAAGAACACTCAAATCATGATTAGCAAAATATCTTTATTTCTACAATTACTACATACATTCTTAGATAATCATTACACCATTGACTTTAGTTATTAGTGGCATAACCAGCCTCAAAATTTGGTCATGCTATTCAAATTTGAAATAATCACTACTCATTTGTTTAGAAATTGATTGTTTTCACAATCTAGAACATGAAAATATTTGCAAATAGCATGACCAAGTGTTGTTGGGCTGGCATCATCATAATTAGTAGTTATAAAAAAGTAATGTTTTCCAAGGCAGTAATGTTTGCTAAAGCAGTAATGTTTGCCAAAGCACATAATTGGATTATGTGGTGAAAATATTTCCTTTATATTGTACTACAAAAGACCTAAGACTGTAACCAAACTGATATCAGATCACCACGTCATACCCAAATCTGTTGCGATGAATATCTGGACTTCTTCCTGTATAAATTTCAAAGTCGCAATATAACCCTTAGGATTGTCTGCAGCAACCCACAGATTTATTCCCCACATAGTAGGTCATCTAGCTTTGATGAACTGCCTAACCCCCAACCTATTTCTTGATTTGACAGTGTGTTTGTCTGCAACAACAATATTCTGTGACGGATGGTACAGTTGTTGATGCAGTTTATTGCTGTAGTCTTTAGTACTGGATCTACCATATTCACCATGATATAAGGTTTTTACACTCCAATAATTTTCAATCTCACTGTCGACCTTTAGCAAACCTGCATGTTATACTAAAAGGCAATCAACCTCTCAAGGTTGGTGGACTGCAAGACCCTTTTTTATTAGTATATGGGGATAACTTTTTCAAGAGTTATTTGTATGTGGGCATATGTATTGGTATGGCCAGGAAACTACCTCCTGAAGCATTCCCTTAGTAAAAAAGAGTCGAATGAACTCAAGCTCACAGTTCATTGAGCCAAATGAACTCAAGCTCACAGTTGATCGAAATGGATCCCGGACATGTCAGTGAGGAGCAAAATCTGGGAGAACATTCCTGGCGTCAGGATCATCATATCCGTCATGTACTATGGGGCCTAGTGGGGATGCTAGACAGGTAGCTTTCGAAACCTTAGGTCCTAATGGCTGGGCTTCCCTCTACCTCTACTCATCCCCCTACCTTCCCTCTGGGTTGGTGAGTGGGGTTCTCATGACTCATCAGAACTCTACTTCCCTGAGGCTATGAAACAGGAACAGCAGATAGGAACAGGATCAATATATTCATCAGTGCGAATAAAAACTTTTATAGACATGGTGCCACTTAAAATTATAATAAGAGCCAACTAGTAAGATATAAGTATGAATACTTGGCTATTATGTATGTAACAAACAACCAAACATGTGCTCAAGGCTCATTTTACTTCGCCTAGGAATCAGAGATTTTTATGCCTAAAACACCATAAATTTTCGTCAACAATATAAATAAATACCATTTATATTTGTCAATTTCAGTATGGAACGATTATTTCAACACAAAAAAGCGATATGAGGACATACTTGGTCGTACTAGTGAAGCTATACTAAATACAAATAAATTTACAACGCCATGGCAACGGCAAAACATTGAAATTGTCTAGAAATGATACAAATACTTGCCTTGAAACTCCAGACACGACTCCCAATGCCAGGTTGAGGATACTTGTCTTCATACGAAGATATTCCATCATTACTAGCACTATCAGTTTGCAAAATAAAGCCAAAAACGTCTTCAGAATGCGATTCAAAGAAAACTACAACACAATACATTTCAACGCTCGTGCGTTCCCGTGCGCGATAATCAGGAAAATTGCTCTAAAAGATTTGTTTTTCTGCCTAAGCCAATCAAAATCCGTATCTAGGGTAAACAAACCCTCCGGAAGTGATTCCTGCAGTCTTTTACCAGGAAACTGTAATGCTTTACCAAGAATTTGGCGTCCGAAGTTGGCCGAACACTTTCCGATCACGAGAATTGCCATAATAGGCTTATATTATTTCGCAATTTCCCGAGACTGCTCCGAGCTATAGAATGGAAGATGGCGATTCTTTTGGTATATTTGTTATTATTATACGTGGAAAAGAAGCAAAAAGACGAGCATTTGAATCAGGCGGAACATTCAAAATGCAACTGCAAAATTGATAATGTGTCATTTGCATAAATTTCACCGCATTGATCATTTCAAGGTAAGAAATTCGCTTGAAATTGAGCGAGAAACAATAAAATTATATGAATATTTCTGAATAAATAGTATCGATCAAGCGGAATTTTTTGGTGGTATTTTCGTATGTCTACTGCAAATACTCGCGAAGTTCTTTAATATTTAATCTTCCCGTCATATACGTCGGAAATTAATATTGGCGGATCGAATTGAGTACACGAAACATAATACAGCATGGGCAGTTCGTGTGTGGAAAGAGTGGGCGGACGAAAGGAATAGTAAAGCACCGGCCAACGAGAAAGTCGAGCCGAATATTTGTAAAGTCAGTGATGTAGAACTTCGGCATTGGTTAGCGAAATTTGTTGTCGAAGTTCGGAATAAAGCAACCAAAGGGGAATGCTATCCGCCTAATACGCTGTATCAGTTGTGTTGTGCTTTGCTGCGATATCTAAGAAATAATGGTCGTCCAACTTTAAATTTCTTCGAAGTTCCTAATTTTAAACATTTTCAGGACTCGATTGATGCAGAAATGAAGCGCCTAACAGGGCAGGGTGTTGGTGCAAACGTTAAATATGCTCAAGCCTTTTCTGAAGCTGATGAGGATAAACTCTGAACTTCTAAGCTCCTAGGGGATCATACAGCAAGTGTTTTATTAAACACAATGGTGTTTCTAATAGGAAAAAACTTTGCACTTCGAAGTGGTAGAGAGCACCGTCATCTAAAATTCAGTCAGTTGACACTGGAGCCGGCATGTGGCACGGAACCTGAGAAATTGGTGTACGTTTCTTTCGGGGAGAAAAACAATTTAGGAGGATTAAAGCATCGCAATATGAAGCGAAAGCGCGTGGAACATTGTATAAATGAAGAGTGTCCCAGTCAATGTTTGGTTCGATTGTACAAGAAATATGTGGGGAAATGCAGCTCAGAAGCCATAGCGAAAGACATATTTTCTTTGAGTCCTCGCCGAAAGTATTCTGATTCAGAAAAAGGTACAAACAAGTTATTTAGTTAGTTTTATCGTTTATTGTAGTTAATTTCCATTTTTAGCTTCAGCTGAATTTTCTGTGTTTTAGTTTGGTTCACTTCAAATCCAGTGGGCTACAACACACTTGGAGGGGTAGTTAAGAAGCTTTGCCGGGATGCTGGAATAGAAGGCAAATTTACAAATCACAATCTTAGAGCAACAATGCCAACTCGTGGTCCCTTAAAGGGAATTCCAGATAAGTTAATTATGGAAAAAAACAGATCATAGAGACGTAAGGTCATTACAGCAGTATCAGAGACCTAGCATAGAGTACAAAGTAGAAATGTCAAAAGCGTTTGATCAAGTTGATATGATGCCCACGTCTTCGGCGACAACCAGTATACAACTAATAGCGAGTGTCGGGAAGTCCGTGAAAAAGCTGAGGAGGAATTAGGAAGCGAAGTTAACAAGAACAAAGGTGATAGCGCAGTAAAGTGTGAGAATGTTGAAAAGTGTGTGAATTTCAATAATTGCACGTTTTTTATTAACAAGGAATTTAAAATGTAGACAGAAGAAGTAAATGGATATATTGTAGTGGAAATGAGTGTTGTATTTAACAACTTGAAGTTTGAAATATATTTTCAATACGTTTGTGTGAAAAATATTAGATATGTAAATCGAAGTGGTTGTAGTGTAATTAAAGTTCAATGGATTATCAATTCATGGCCTGTATCCAGGTACAATACTAGAACAGCGGGCTGTATTCAGATACAGCCCAACATTTCCGGGCTGTATCTGAATACAGTCCACTTGTTCATAATTATCTATTCAATTCAATTCATCAGCCCCGCTCTTCCCTGCAGAATATCAAAACCCTCCCCGTGCTTTTAGATGGTTAGCCCAATGACCGATATTTAAGTGAAATACAGCCCGGGATCTTCAAAGAAAACCGACTCAATTATGAAGTCTATGAAATAAGAGTAAATACATACTGATCTACTGCACTGCGCAGATAATACCTACATGCATTACCATCATGATCATTGTTCTTCAAAGTGCCATCGAATCCAGTGTCATCGCCATCAAGTTCGAATAATAGGCCACCATCATTGTCATCACCTGACAAATTGTTCTCGTCTGTATTCTGGTCGGGAAAATTTGTACACTCACAACAGGAACAAAGACCACTACACTTCAAATCTGCTCTTTGACAGACACGAATTCTTCTTGGACATTCAACCTTCGTTCGAGGTTTTCCAGTTTGAGTTAATTTAAAATTTTTCATCAGTTCATTGAAATTATATTTACAAAAATATTTATAATCTTTGTGGAGGAAGGTATTTTGTCTCTTGAGAAAACACCATTTTTGACGAAACACCAATACCACCAAAAATACTCAGGACGAGCGCGGTTTAACAGACTGATGCCTAATTTTCTTACAACGCGCGCAAAGCTTTCTGGGATAGCGTCACAATTCACAATCACACCGCCATATTTTAAAATATTTTAATGGCTTTAATGATTCAATATTAGGATTCAAACTCATGATTTGAAAAAAATTGAGAGGAAATTGCATAAGATAAAGAGTAAAGGCCTTTTAAATTAACTCTCAAACGCCCAATAAAGAAAATAGCAGGAAATGGTTTCGATCCATTGACCTATGGGTTATGGGCCAGCACGCTTCCACTGCGCCACCCTGCTTCCTGGGAGTAACAAACCACTTGTATATATTATATCTCTCGTTTCCAGTCGCCTCTGCTGGAACTGCGGCACATCAAATTACTGAAGATCTATGGAATGTTGCTGCTTGGTGCTGTCATAATAGTCTTCTAATCATTACCGATACGACCAAGTTACTGCTTTTTGGAACACATCAAATGAATGATACAAGCGTGCTTCGCCAATAACCCAGAGGTCATTGGATCGAAATCATTACCTGGTATCATCTTTATTATTGCTTTGCAATTTACATTCTAGTTTTCCGTCTCTATTTCTTCCGAAAAAACAAGTGTCGAAAATTATTAGCGCGGTTTGTGTCACGACCTGCTCTCGCGGCCCAGTTGGTTAGTGCGTCGTACTTATAAGCAGTGCAGGAGTATATGCGAAGGTCGAGAGTTCGATCCCTTCCGGAGCAAGTTTTTAGCAGTCTTCTCTAACGGTGGTATAGCGTATAAGTTTTGGCGTGTGAATATTATTGCATTGGGTTGTTAAACTTCCCACGAAAGGGATTCGGGTCCTTCACTACACAAACATTTTTCAATAATATTAGTCGAGTTATCAACATATATCAGGAATAAAAGTATGAGATCGGAAGAGCGTCTCGAAGATTAGCCAAAAATGTGAAAAACATTGAATCCTAAAACTGAATCATTGATTGAATCACTGAATCCTAGATAGAATCATTGAATGGCAGATTATATTATTGAATGCAATGGACCCTAGGAATCAATAATCATGGCTTTAATATTCAATATTAGGATTCAAACTCATGATTTGAAAAGAAATTGAGAGGAAAATGCATAAGTTAAAAGCGTAAATGCCTTTTAAATTAACGTTCATACGCCCCATAACGAAAATAGCAGGAAAAGTTTTCGATCCATTGACCTCTGGGTTATGAGCCCAGCACGCTTCCACTGCGCCACCCTGTTTCTTGGGAGTAATAGAGCATTTGTATATATTATATCTCTCGTTTCCAGTCGCCTCCGATGGTACTGCGGCACCTCAAATTACTGAAGATCTATGGAATGTTGCTGCTTGGTGCTGTCATAATATTCTTCTAATCAATACCGATACGACCAAGTTACTGCTTTTTGGAACACATCAAATGACACAGGCGTGCTTCGCCCATAACCCAGAGGTAATTGGATCGAAATCATTTCCTGCCATCATCTTTATTAATTTATTGCTTTGCACTTTACATTCTAGTTTTCTGTCTCCATTTCTTCCGAAAAAACAAGTTTCGAAAATTATTAGCGCGTTCTGTGCCACGACCAGCACTCGTGGCCCAGTTAGTTAGTGCGTCGTACTAATAAGCAGTGCAGGAGTATATGCGAAGGTCGAGGGTTCGATCGATCCCCTCCGGGAGCAAGTTTTTAGCAGTCTTCTCTAACGGTGGTATAGCGTATAGGCTTTGGTGTCAGAATATTATGGCATTCGGTTGTAAAAGTTCCCACGAAAGGGATTCGGATCCTTCACTACTTAAACGTTTTTCAATAATATTAGTCGAGTTTACCAAAATATATCCGGAATAAAAGTACGTTTCCCATGTTGTCTCGAAGATTAGCCGAAAATGTGAAAAACCTTGAATCCTAAAACTGAATCATTGATTGAATCAATGAATCCTAGATAGAATAATTGAATGGTAGATTAAATTATTGAATGCAATGGACTCAATAATCATGGTTTTAATGATTCAATATTAGGATTCAAACTCCTGATTTGAAAAAAATTGGGAGGAAAATGCATAAGTTAAAAGTGTAAAGGCCTCTTAAATTAACGTTCATACGCTCCATAACGAAAATAGCAGGAAATTGTTTCGATGCATTGACCTCTGGGTTATGGGCCCAGCACGCTTCCACTACGCCACCCTGTTTCTTGTGAGTAATAGTCCACTTGTATATATTATATCTCTCGTTTCCAGTCGCCTCTGCTGGTACTGCGGCACATCAATTTACTTAAGATCTATGGAATGTTGCTGGTTGGTGCTGTCATAATTAATAGTCTTCTAATCTTTACCGATACGACCAAGTTACTGTTTTTGGAACATATCAAAAGATACAAGCGTGCTTGCCCATAACTCGGAGGTCATTGGATCGAAATCATTTCCTGCTATCATATTTATTATTGCTTTGCACTTTACATTCTAATTTTCTGTCTCTATTTCTTCCCAAAAAACAAGTTTCAAAAATTATTAGCGCGTTCTGCGTCACGACCAGCACTCGTGGCCCAGTTGATTAGTGCGTCGTACTTATAAGCAGTGCAGGAGTATATGCGAAGGTCGAGAATTCGATCGATCCCCTCCGGGAGCAAGTTTTTAGCAGTCTTCTCTGACGGTGGTATATCGTATAGGCTTTGATGTCTGAATATTATGGCATTCGGTGGTTAAAGTTCCCACGAAAGGGATTCGGGTCCTTCACAACTCAAATATTTTTCAATAATATTAGTCGAGTTATCAACATATATTAGGAATAAAAGTACGTTTTCCATGTTGTCTCGAAGATTAGCCGAAAATGTGAAAAACGTGGAATCCTAAAACTGAATCATTGATTGAGTCACTGAATTCTAGTGTGAATCATTGAATGGTAGATTAAATTATTGAATGCAATGGACCCTAGGAATCAATAATCATGACTTTAATGATTCAATATTAGCATTCACAAACCTGATTTGAAAAAAAATTGGGAGGAAAATGCATAAGTTAAAAGTGTAAAGGCCTTTTAAATTAACATTCATACGCTGCATAACGAAAATAGCAGGAAATGGTTTCGATCCATTCACCTCTGGGTTATGGCCCAGCACGCTTCCACTGCGCTACTCTGTCTCTTGTGAGTAATATACCACTTGTATATATTATATCTCTCGTTTCCTGTCACCTCTGCTGGTACTGCGGCACATCAATTTACTTAAGATCTATGAAATTTTGCTGCTTGGTGCTGTCATAATTAATAGTCTTCTAATCTTTACCGATACGACCAAAGTTATTGTTATTGGAACACATCAAATGATAGAAGCGTGCTTCGCCCATAACTCAGAGGTCATTGGATCGAAATAATTTCCTGCTATGATATTTATTATTGCTTTGCACTTTACATTCTAGTTTTCTGTCTCTATTTCTTCCGAAAAAACAAGTGTCGAAAATTATTAGCTCGTTCTCTGCCACGACCTGCTCTCGTGGCCCAGTTGGTTTGTGCGTCGTACTTATAAGCAGTGCAGGAGTATATGCGAAGGTCGAGGGTTCGCTCCGCATGGGAGCCAGTTTTTTGCAGTCTTCCCTAACGGTGGTATAGCGTACAACTTTTGGTGTCTGAATATTGTTGCATTGGGTTGTCAAGGTCCCGCGAAAGGGATTCGGGTCCTTCAATACTCAAATATTTCTCAATAATATTAGTCGAGTTATCTACATATATCAGGAATAAAAGAAAGTTTCGCATGTTGTATCGAAGATTAGCCGAAAATGTGAAAAACGTGGAATCCTAATACTGAATCAATGATTGAATCAATGAATCCTAGATAGAATCATTTCATGGTTGATTAAATTATTGAAAGCAATGGACCCTTGGAATCAATAATCATGGCTTTAATGATTCAATATTAGGATTCAAACTCATGATTTAAAAAAATTGAGAGGAAAATGCATAAGATAAAGTGTAAAGGCCTTTTAAATTAAATCTCAAACGCCCCATAACGAAAATAGCAGGAAATGGTTTCGATCCATTGACCTCTGGGTTACGGGCCCCGCACGCTTCCACTGCGCCACCCTGCTTCTTGGGAGTGATTGACCACTTGTATATATTATATCTCTCGTTTCCGGTCGCCTCTGGTGTTACAGCGGCATATCAATTTACTTAAGATCAATGGAATGTTGCTGCTTGGTGCTGTCAGAATAGTCTTCTAATCACTACCGATACGACAAAGTTATTGATTTTTGGACACAAAAACGATACAAGCCTGCTTCGGCCATATCCCAGAGGCCATTGGATCGAAATAATTTCCTGCTATCATCTTTATTATTGCTTTGCACTTTACATTCTAGTTTTCTGTCTAAATTTCTTCCGCAAAACAAGTTTCGATAATTATTAGAGCGTTCCGTTTCACGACCTGCTCTCGTGGCCCTGTTGGTTAGTGCGTCGTACTTATAAGCAGTGCAGGGGTATATGCGCAGGTCGAGGGTTCGATCCCCTCCGGAAGCAAGTTTTTAGTAGTCTTCCCTAACGGTGGTTTAGCGTATAAGTTTTGGTGTCTGAATATTGTTGCATTGGGTTGTTAGGTTCCCACGAAAGGGATTCGGGTCCTTCACAACTCAAATATTTTTGAATAATATTAGTCGACTTATCAACATACATCAGGAATAAAAGTACGTTTTCCATGTTGTCTCGAAGATTAGCCGAAAATGTGAAAAACGTGGAATCCTAAAACTGAATCATTGATTGAATCACTGAATTCTAGTGTGAATCATTTAATGCTAGATTAAATTATTGAATGCAATGGACCCTAGATATCAATAATCATGGCTTTAATGATTCAATATTATGATTCAAACTCCTGATTTGAAAAAAAAATTGGGAGGAAAATGCATAAGTTAGAAGTGTAAAGGCCTTTTAAATTAACGTTCATACGCTGCATAACGAAAATAGCAGGAAATGGTTTGGATCCATTGACCTCTGGGTTATGGGCCCAGCACGCTTCCACTGCGCCAACCGGCTTCTTGGGAATAATAGACCACTTGTATATATTATATCTCTCGTTTCCGGTCGCCACTGCTGGTACTGCGGCATATCAATTTACCTAAGATCTATGGAATGTTGCTGCTTGGTGCTGTCAGAATAGTCTTCTAATCAGTTCTTTGTATGTTTGCATGGTGATAAAATATAATAGATTTTGTTTGTGGAAACACCACGTAAATTTATTACTGCAGTAATAAATTTACGTGGTGTTTCCACAAACAAAACCTATTAGTCTTCTAATCATTACCGATACGACCAAGTTATTGCTTTTTGAAACACAACAAACGATACAAGCCTACTTCGCCCATAACCCAGAGGTCATTGGATCGAAATAATTTCCTGCTATCATCTTTATTATTGCTTTGCACTTTACATTCTAGTTTTCTGTCTCTATTTCTTCCGCAAAAACAAGTTTCGATAATTATTAGAGCGTTCTGTGTCACGACCTGCTCTCGTGGCCGAGTTGGTTAGTTCGTCGTACTTATAAGCAGTGCAGGAGTATATGCGAAGGTCGAGTGTTCGATCCCCTCCGGGAGCAAGTTTTTAGTAGTCTTCCCTAACGGTGGTTTAGCGTATAAGTTTAGGTGTCTGAATATTGTTGCATTGGGTTGTTAAGTTCCCACGAAAAGGATTCGGGTCCTTCACAACTCAAATATTTTTCAATAATATTAGTCGAGTTATCAACATATATTAGGAATAAAAGTGCGTTTTCCATGTTGTCTCGACGATTAGCCGAAAATGTGAAAAACGTGGAATCCTAAAACTGAATCATTAATTGAGTCACTGAATTCTAGTGTGAATCATTGAATGGTAGATTAAATTATTGAATGCAATGGACCCTAGGAATCAATAATCATGGCTTTAATGATTCAATATTAGCATTCACAATCCTGATTTGAAAAAAAATTGAGAGGAAAATGCATAAGTTAAAAGTGTAAAGGCCTTTTAAATTAAGGTTCATAGGCTCCATAACGAAATTAGCAGGAAATGGTTTCGATCCATTCACCTCTGGGTTATGGCCCAGCACGCTTCCACTGCGCTACTCTGTCTCTTGTGAGCAATATACCACTTGTATATATTATATCTCTCGTTTCCTGTCACCTCTGCTGGTACTGCGGCACATCAATTTACTTAAGATCTATGGAATGTTGCTGCTTGGTGCTGTCATAATTAATAGTCTTCTAATCTTTACCGATACGACCAAGTTACTGTTTTTGGAACACATCAAATGATAGAAGCGTGCTTCGCCCATAACCCAGAGGTCATTGGATCGAAATAATTTCCTGCTATCATATTTATTATTGCTTTGCACTTTACATTCTAGTTTTCTGTCTCTATTTCTTCCGAAAAAACAAGTGTCGAAAATTATTAGCTCGTTCTCTGCCACGACCTGCTCTTGTGGCCCAGTTGGTTCGTGCGTCGTACTTATATAAGCAGTGCAGGAGTATATGCGAAGGTCGAGGGTTCGGTCCGCTCGGGGAGCAAGTTTTTTGCAGTCTTCCCTAACGGTGGTATAGCGTACAACTTTTGGTGTCTGAATATTGTTGCATTGGGTTGTCAAGGTCCCGCGAAAGGGATTCGAGTCCTTCAATACTCAAATATTTTTCAATAATATTAGTCGAGTTATCTACATATATCAGGAATAAAAGAACGTTTCGCATGTTGTATCGAAGATTAGCCGAAAATGTGAAAAACGTGGAATCCTAAAACTGAATCAATGAATCCTAGATCGAATCATTTAATGGTTGATTAAATTATTGAAAGCAATGGAGGCTTGGAATCAATAATCATGGCTTTAATGATTCAATATTAGGATACAAACTCATGATTTAAAAAAATTGGGAGGAAAATGCATAAGATAAAGTGTAAAGGCCTTTTAAATTAAATCTTAAACGCCCCATAACGAAAATAGCAGGAAATGGTTTGGATCCATTGACCTCTGGGTTATGGGCCCAGCACGCTTCCACTGCGCCACCCTGCTTCTTGGGAGTAATAGACCACTTGTATATATTATATCTCTCGTTTCCAGTCGCCTCTGGTGGTAGTGAGGCATATCAAATTATTGAAGATCTATGCAATGTTGCTCCTTGGTGCTGTCAGAATAGTCTTCGAATCATTACCGATACGACCAAGTTATTGCTTTTTGGAACACATCAAATGATACAAGCCTGCTTCGCCCATAACCCAGAGGTCGATCATTGGATCGAAATAATTTCCTGCTATCATCTTTATTATTGCTTTGCACTTTACATTCTAGTTTTCTGCCTCTATTTCTTCCGAAAAAAAACAAGTGTCTAAAATGATTAGCTCGTTCTTTGCCACGACCTGCTCTCGTGGCCCAGTTGGTTAGTGCGTCGTACTTATAAGCACTGCAGGAGTATATGCGAAGGTCGAAGGTTCGATCCCCTCCAGGTGCAAGTTTTTAGCAGTCTTCCCTAACGGTGGTATAGCGCACAAGTTTTGGTGTCTGAATATTGTTACATTCGTTTGTCAAGGTCCCGCGAAAGGGATTCGGGTCCTTCAAAACTCAAACATATTCCAATAATATTAGTCGAGTTATCAACATATATCAGGAATATAAGAACGTTTCGCATGTTGTATCGAAGATTAGCCGAAAATGTGAAAAACGTGGAATCCTAAAACTGAATCAATGGTTGAATCAATGAATCCTAGATAGAATCATTTAATGGTTGATTAAATTATTGAAAGCAATGGACGCTTGGAATCAATAATCATGGCTTTAATGATTCAATATTAGGATTCAAACTCATGATTTAAAAAAATTGAGAGGAAAATGCATAAGATAAAGAGTAAAGGTTCTTTTAAATTAAATCTCGAACGCCCCATAACGAAAATAGCAGGAAATGGTTTCGATCCATTGACTTCTGGGTTATGGGCCCCGCACGCTTCCACTGCGCCACCCTGCTTCTTGGGAGTAATAGACCAGTTGTATATATTATATCTCTCGTTTCTAGTCGCCTCTGGTGGTACTGCAGAATATCAAATTACTGAAGATCTATGGAATGTTGCTGCTTGGTACTGTCAGACTAGTCTTCTAATCATTACCGATATGACCAAGTTATTGCTTTTTGGAACACATCAAATGATACAAGCCTGCTTCGCCCATAACCCAGAGGTCATTGGATCGAAATAATTTCCTGCTATCATTTTTTTATGGCTTTGCACTTTACATTCTAGTTTTCTGTCTCTATTTCTTCCGCAAAAAGAAGTTTCGATAATTATTAGAGCGTTCTGTGTCACGACCTGCTCTCGTGGCCCAGTTGGTTAGTGCGTCGTACTTATAAGCAGAACAGGAGTATATGCGAAGGTCGAGGGTTCGATCCCCTCCGGGAGCAAGTTTTTAGTAGTCTTCCCTAACGGTGGTTTAGCGTACAAGTTTTGGTGTCTGAATATTGTTGCATTGGGTTGTTAAGTTCCCACGAAAGGGATTGTGGTCGTTCACAACTCAAATATTTTTCAATAATATTAGTCGAGTTATCAACATATATCAGGAATAAAAGTACGTTTTCCATGTTGTCTCGAAGATTAGTCGAAAATGTGAAAAACGTGGAATCCTAAAACTGAATCATTGATTGAATCACTGAATTCTAGTGTGAATCATTTAATGGTAGATTAAATTATTGAATGCACTGGACCCTAGGAATCAATAATCATGGCTTTAATGATTCAATAATAGGATTCTAACTCGTGATATGAAAAAAAAATTGGGAGGAAAATGCATAAGTTAGAAGTGTAAAGGCCTTTTAAATTAACGTTCATACGCTGCATAACGAAAATAGCAGGAAATGGTTTGGATCCATTGACCTCTGGCTTATGGGCTCAGAACGCTTGCTCTGCGCCAACCTGCTTCTTGGGAATAATAGACCACTTGTATATATTATATCTCTCGTTTCCGGTCGCCTATGCTGGTACTGCGACATATCAATTTACTTAAGTTCTATGGAATGTTGCTGCTTGGTGCTGTCAGAATAGTCTTCTAATCATTACCGATACGATCAAGTTATTTCTTTTTGAAACACAACAAACGATACAAGCCTGCTTCGCCCATAAACCTGAGGTCATTGGATCGAAATAATTTCCTGCTATCATATTTATTATTGCTTTGCACTTTACATTCTTGTTTTCTGTCTCTATTTCTTCCGCAAAAACAAGTTTCGATAATTATTAGAGCGTTCTGTGTCACGACCTGCTCTCGTGGCCTAGTTGGTTAGTGCGTCGTACTTATAAGCAGTGCAGGAGTATATGCGAAGGTCGAGGGTTCGATCCCCTCCGGGAGCAAGTTTTTAGTAGTCTTCCCTAACGGTGGTTTAGCGTACAAATTTTGGTGTCTGAATATTGTTGCATTGGGTTGTTAAGTTCCCACGAAAGGGATTGGGGTCGTTCACAACTCAAATATTTTTCAATAATATTAGTCGAGTTATCAACATATATCAGGAATAAAAGTACGTTTTCCATGTTGTCTCGAAGATTAGCCGAAAATGTGAAAAACGTGGAATCCTAATTAAACTGAATCAATCATTGATTGAATCACTGAATTCTAGTGTGAATCATTTAATGGTAGATTAAATTATTGAATGCAATGGACCCTAGGAATCAATAATCATGGCTTTAATGATTCAATATTAGGATTCTAACTCGTGATTTGAAAAAAAAATTGGGAGGAAAATGCATAGGTTAGAAGTGTGAAGGCCTTTTAAATTAACGTTCATACGCTGCATAACGAAAATAGCAGGAAATGGTTTGGATCCATTGACCTCTGGGTTATGGGCCCAGCACGCTTCCTCTGCGCCAACCTGCTTCTTGGGAATAATAGACCACTTGTATATATTATATCTCTCGTTTCCGGTCGCCTATGCTGGTACTGCGGCATATCAATTTACTTAAGTTCTATGGAATGTTGCTGCTTGGTGCTGTCAGAATAGTCTTCTAATTATTACCGATACGACCAAGTTATTGCTTTTTGAAACACAACAAACGATACAAGCCTGCTTCGCCCATAAACCTGAGGTCATTGGATCGAAATAATTTCCTGCTATCATATTTATTATTGCTTTGCACTTTACATTCTTGTTTTCTGTCTCTATTTCTTCCGCAAAAACAAGTTTCGATAATTATTAGAGCGTTCTGTGTCACGACCTGCTCTCGTGGCCCAGTTGGTTAGTGCGTCGTACTTATAAGCAGTGCAGGAGTATATGCGAAGGTCGAGGGTTTGATCCCCTCCGGGAGCAAGTTTTTAGTAGTCTTCCCTAACGGTGGTTTAGCGTACAAATTTTGGTGTCTGAATATTGTTGCATTGGGTTGTTAAGTTCCCACGAAAGGGATTGGGGTCGTTCACAACTCAAATATTTTTCAATAATATTAGTCGAGTTATCAACATATATCAGGAATAAAAGTACGTTTTCCATGTTGTCTCGAAGATTAGCCGAAAATGTGAAAAACGTGGAATCCTAATTAAACTGAATCATTGATTGAATCACTGAATTCTAGTGTGAATCATTTAATGGTAGATTAAATTATTCAATGCAATGGACCCTAGGAATCAATAATCATGGCTTTAATGATTCAATATTAGGATTCTAACTCGTGATTTGAAAAAAAAATTGCGAGGAAAATGCATAGGTTAGAAGTGTGAAGGCCTTTTAAATTAACGTTTATACGCTGCATAACGAAAATAGCAGGAAATGGTTTGGATCCATTGACCTCTGGGTTATGGGCCCAGCACGCTTCCTCTGCGCCAACCTGCTTCTTGGGAATAATAGACCACTTGTATATATTATATCTCTCGTTTCCGGTCGCCTATGCTGGTACTGCGGCATATCAATTTACTTAAGTTCTATGGAATGTTGCTGCTTGGTGCTGTCAGAATAGTCTTCTAATCATTACCGATACGACCAAGTTATTGCTTTTTGAAACACAACAAACGATACAAGCCTGCTTCGCCCATAAACCTGAGGTCATTGGATCGAAATAATTTCCTGCTATCATATTTATTATTGCTTTGCACTTTACATTCTTGTTTTCTGTCTCTATTTCTTCCGCAAAAACAAGTTTCGATAATTATTAGAGCGTTCTGTGTCACGACCTGCTCTCGTGGCCCAGTTGGTTAGTGCGTCGTACTTATAAGCAGTGCAGGAGTATATGCGAAGGTCGAGGGTTCGATCCCCTCCGGGAGCAAGTTTTTAGTAGTCTTCCCTAACGGTGGTTTAGCGTACAAATTTTGGTGTCTGAATATTGTTGCATTGGGTTGTTAAGTTCCCACGAAAGGGATTGGGGTCGTTCACAACTCAAATATTTTTCAATAATATTAGTCGAGTTATCAACATATATCAGGAATAAAAGTACGTTTTCCATGTTGTCTCGAAGATTAGCCGAAAATGTGAAAAACGTGGAATCCTAATTAAACTGAATCATTGATTGAATCACTGAATTCTAGTGTGAATCATTTAATGGTAGATTAAATTATTGAATGCATTGGACCCTAGGAATCAATAATCATGACTTTAATGATTCAATATTAGGATTCTAACTCGTGATTTGAAAAAAAAATTGGGAGGAAAATGCATAGGTTAGAAGTGTGAAGGCCTTTTAAATTAACGTTCATACGCTGCATAACGAAAATAGCAGGAAATGGTTTGGATCCATTGACCTCTGGGTTATGGGCCCAGCACGCTTCCTCTGCGCCAACCTGCTTCTTGGGAATAGTAGACCACTTGTATATATTATATCTCTCGTTTCCGGTCGCCTATGCTGGTACTGCGGCATATCAATTTACTTAAGTTCTATGGAATGTTGCTGCTTGGTGCTGTCAGAATAGTCTTCTAATCATTACCGATACGACCAAGTTATTGCATTTTGAAACACAACAAACGATACAAGCCTGCTTCGCCCATAAACCTGAGGTCATTGGATCGAAATAATTTCCTGCTATCATATTTATTATTGCTTTGCACTTTACATTCTTGTTTTCTGTCTCTATTTCTTCCGCAAAAACAAGTTTCGATAATTATTAGAGCGTTCTGTGTCACGACCTGCTCTCGTGGCCCAGTTGGTTAGTGCGTCGTACTTATAAGCAGTGCAGGAGTATATGCGAAGGTCGAGGGTTCGATCCCCTCCAGGAGCATGTTTTTAGCAGTCTTCCCTAACGGTGGTATAGCGTACAACTTTTGGTGTCTGAATATTGTTGCATTGGGCTGTCAAGGTCCCGCGAAAGGGAGTCGGGTCCTTCAATACTCAAACATTTTTTCAATAATATTAGTCGAGTGATCTACATATATCAGGAATAAAAGAACGTTTCGCATGTTTTATCGAAGATTAGCCGAAAATGTGAAAAACCTTAATTGAATCCTAAAACTGAATCATTGATTGAATCAATGAATCCTAGATAGAATCATTTAATGGTTGATTAAATTATTGAAAGCAATGGACTGTTGGAATCAATAATCATGGCTTTAATGATTCAATATTAGGATTCAAACTGATGATTTAAAAAAATTGAGAGGAAAATGCATAAGATAAAGAGTAAAGGCCTTTTAAATTAAATCTCAAACGCCTCATAACGAAAATAGCAGGAAATGGTTTCGATCCATTGACCTCTGGGTTATGGGCCCAGCACGCTTCCACTGCGCCACCCTGCTTCTTGGGAGTAATTGACCACTTGTATATATTATATCTCTCGTTTCCAGTCGCCTCTGGTGGTACTGCGGCATATCAAATTACTGAAGATCTATGGAATGTTGCTGCTTGGTGCTGTCAGAATAGTCTTCTAATCATTACCGATACGACCAAGTTATTGCTTTTTGGAACACATCAAATGATACAAGCCTGCTTCACCCATAACCCAGAGGTCATTGGATCGAAATAATTTCCTGCTATCATATTTATTATGGCTTTCCACTTTACATTCTAGTTTTCTGTCTCTATTTCTTCCGAAAAAACAAGTTTCGATAATTATTAGAGCGTTCTGTGTCACGACGTGCTCTCTTGGCCTAGTTGGTTAGTGCGTCGTACTTATAAGCAGTGCAGGAGTATATGCGAAGGTCGAGGGTTCGGTCCGCTCGGGGAGCAAGTTTTTAGCAGTCTTTCCTAACGGTGGTATAGCGTATAGGCTTTGGTGTGTGAATATTATTGCATGCGGCTGTTTAAGTTCCCGCGAAGGGGATTTGGGTCGTTCACTACTCAAACATTTTTCAACAATATTAGTACAGTTATCAACATATATCAGGAATAAAAGAACGTTTTTCATGTTGCCTCGAAGATTAGCCGAAAATGTGAAAAACTTTGAATCCTAAAACTGAATCATTGATTGAATCACTGAATCCTAGATAGAATGATTGAATTGTACATTAAATTATTGAATGCTACGGATCCTAGGATTCGATAATCATGGCTTTAATGATTCAATATGAGGATTCAAACTCATGACTTGAAAAAAATTTGAGAGGAAAATGCATAAGTTTTTTCTTAAAGGCCTTCTAAATGAACGCTCAAACGCTCCACAACGTAAATAGCAAGAAATGGTTTTGATCCATTGACCTCTGGGTTATGGGCCCAGCACGCTTCCACTGCGCCACCCTGCTTATAGGGTGCAATCGACCAGTTGTATATATTATATGAGTAGAAATTCTGAAAGCAATAGAAATCATATTTCTCTTAAAATCGCAATTAATTTGCGAAACTTGTTGTCTCGAACAACCCATTTAATTTGCGAAACTTGTTGTCTCGAAAAATTCTATTTTTCTGGATTCTGTGTCGAAAATTTTAATTAGCATTCCATAATGCATTTTCGTAATTTAATTTTTCGACATGTTTGCTTAGAGAGGTCTTGTATTTATGAAATAGATTACATTTTCCCGTTGTCTGTTCAGTTATAGATGCACATTATGACGTCATATGTGGTAAGAACAAAAAAGTGTTCACGAGCCGCCTAGGCGAGTGGTCACTTTTTGTTCTTACCACATATTTTTTTAATTTTAATTTAATTTTTTTAATTTAACAGCTTTGTTTGGCACGCATGCAAACAGGCACACATTATTGTACATAACTAGCACAAACTAACATGCACAAGAATAACAAATGAATATGTAAAAACGTGCCAAAGATGGAGAAGCACAAACGAGACTAGATCCCTTGCATGGTGCTCACCATTAATTAATCAGGACAGTATAGAGAAAACAACACGTTAATATAGAATAGAAAAAGTACATGAGAAGAAGTAAAGAAATTAAGACAGAGGAGAAAAGAACGACTGATATAGAAGATATTATTCAGTCGTGATCAATGTGTGTGAGCTAGGTAAGTCAGGAGTGTAAACAGTGGCAGTAAGTTGGAGGTAAGTCTTGTGGAGGTATGTTTTGAAGGAGGAGAGAGTGTCGAAGCTGTTCGAAGGAGCAGTTTTACATGCATAGTTCCACAGATTTACAATCCTAACAAAGTAGGAACTCTGGAATGTGCTAGTCTTACAAGCTTGTGATCTTAAAAGCTGAGAAGTTCCCGCACGTGTTCTGCTTGTCGTAGTTTCAACATAATATTCCACGTCAAGATCTATCAAATTGTTCCTGCATTTATAACAAAAGATCAGATCTTTCTGTTCTCTATCGTACACAAGCGGGACTAGATTGAGTTTTTTTAACCGTTCCACATAAGAAAGTTCTCCACGTTTTTTCGTTAGGATCCACATTGTTGCTCTCCTCTGGACACCTTCGATTTTTATTGAGAGCTGTCTGCTACTGGGACACCAGACTTCACATCCGTACGTGAGCTGAGTTTTAACCAACGTCAAATACAAGGTCCGCCTAACTTGGGTGTTCGTAATTTCAAAGCATGTTCTTTTAAGAAGACCAAGCATTTTGTTTGCCTTTGCAACCATCTTTAATATATGAGGGCCCCATTTCAGATCACTAGATACAAGAAGGCCAAGATCTTTTTCGGCTTTGCAATTCAATCGGCTTCCGTTTTCTTGTAGCCGTCAACACCTTGCACTTTTCTGTGTTGAATTTCATCCTCGATTTCGTACTCCATCAAGTTTTCTTGTAACGATTGGCAGTTGTCTACTGATCTTATTTTACTGTATAATTTTGCGTCATCTTCATACAATGCGGTGTTTGTACTCGATGATACATTGTCGGGAAGATCATTTATAAATATTACGAAAAGTAATGGTCCCAAAATGCTACCTTGCGGTATACCAGATGTAACAAAAGTCCATGACGATGCTGCGCCCTCGATAACAACTCTCTGCTGTCTGCCGTTCAAATAACTTTCGAACCAACGTAGAAGAGAACCATTTATACCATGTATTTGTAGCTTTTCTAGCAGAATATCGTGATCTACCGAGTCAAACGCTTATATGAAGTCATATTGTGTATCTATAACTGAACAGACAACGGGAAAATGTAATCTAAAATTGAAAAAATTGCCGAATTAAGCAGGTAAACAGCTTATTTTTATTCCCCCAAACATTGGAAGTCGAAATTTTGCAAATATCACGCGTACATGATTTATACAAATAACGAAATGCTATTGGCTCGCGTACATTGTATTGTATTGTATTGTATTGTATTAAAACTTTATTTAAAGACACTAGCCCCGTCAACGGTGCGTTGGTTTCCACGGGGGGGCGTCAACAATGTTAAAAATTACAAAAGATATAAGGGAAAAGAAGACTATTTACAAATTGGTGTGACCCCAGATGTTATGGTTAGACGGAGTTACAATTTATTTCAAATATATATAGTATTAGAGTTAAGTTTTAAATGGCTTTTGAACAGGTGCATTGATTCTGCCAGTTTCGTATCGATAGAGAGACTATTCCATAGCTTAGCCCCACTGTATTTAAAACTCTTTTTTAGGAATTCTCTTTTAGGCTTAGGAAGAGCCAAATCTGTATGACTATTTCTAAGATCATAATTTGTTTGCATATGATTGCGTCTTATCAAGGATTCTTTCAACGTAGGTCCTACGTAATCCTTCAAGACTTTAAACATTAATATTGCTTTGGTTGTACGTCGTCTTGTCTCTAAATTGTCCCAAGCAAGAGATTGAAGAACATCAGCAGATCTAATCTCATAACTTGCACCGACAATGATTCGGGCTGCGCGATTTTGAAATTTTTGGAGTTTATTCTTCAAATTTTGATCACAGACGCCCCAAATGGGAGAACAATAATCAAAATACGGCTGAATCAGAGCTCGATAAATTGTTTGAAGGGTGGTTATTGGAACAAAGGGTTTAATACGTCTCAAAGTACCCAGGCCTGCTCCAACCTTTTTGCAAATCGCCTGAATATGTGAATTCCAGTTAAGATTTTCATCTAAATCGAGACCAAGACATGTGAAAGAGTGAACTCTGGGGATGCGTTGGTTATTTAACATCACTGGATGATCAAAAGTTGTGGAATTAATATGATGTTTAGAGCCAAAGAACATTATTTTGGTCTTAGTTGGGTGGTGTTGTAATTTATTTCTAGAAAGCCAATCACCGATTCTACTCAGATCGTGATTAAGGTTTTCGGTTAATTCAATCAAACTGTTAGAGCTGCAGCAAATTTGGGTATCGTCAGCATATAAATAAGGAGTAGTTTTTTGAAGGCATTCGGGGAGGTCATTGATATTGAGTAAAAATAACAGTGGACCTAAAATAGATCCCTGCAGAACCCCAGAAACAATCCGTTTTGACGATGACATTGAATTATTAACAATACAGACTTGCTCCCTATTATTTAAGTAAGACTCAAACCATCTTAACTCAATATCCAATATACCGAATTGATCTTTTAATTTATGAAGCAGAATATTATGATCAATTGAGTCGAAGGCTTTACGAATGTCAAGAAAAACAATGCCGCTCAATTGACCATTATCCATATTTTCATAAAGAGTATCGCACACCTGAGTTAGAGCGGTGAGAGTTGAATGTTTAGGCCGAAAACCATGTTGATGTTTTGAAAGAAGTGAATTGTCATTAAGAAATTTATAAATTTGATTAAAAACGCATCTCTCAAGTATTTTACTAACAATGGGTAGTATCGAGATAGGGCGATAATTCCGATAGGCTAAGTTTAGAATGCGCTAGACGGTAATAAATAAGGAAAAACTAAAAATTTATCAAAACAGTGAAAAAACATTGTTTTAAAGAATAAAAACATGTGATAAAAAGGCAATTAAAAAGCACTTAAATATTGCTTATGTTGCACGAAGTAAAGAAACCAGCTGGAAAATGTGACATCGACAGGGTGAAATGACCGAAATAATATTTGTTTTCGAAGACTTGGATTTGATTTGATTGGATTTTGAAGTCGCAGCTGAATGACTGAGTTGAGATTTGCCGAGTTGCTAGCTTTTGTGAGTGATTTTTGCACATTTATCGAAGGTATTTATTGTTGTTTATATATTTAATTGCATGAATTCATTCAATTTGTATTAATTCAGTGGAATTTTCAATTATTTTCGACATTTTAAAAACTTACGAAGTAATTCCGTGCGTCTGTCCTCGAATAGATCATGGCTCTCGACCAATGATCATGAAATCGCATGAATTCATGAACAAACGTTTATTTGACAAATTTTTCTTATTTCAATGCTATTTGTAAAGAAAAAGCCGCTTCAACATACAACGGACATTGGAAATCAATGTAGGCCTATATATATATATATATATATATATATATTCGTTCGTTATGAATCACGCTGGTGTCCGGACTATAACTTGTAACAGAAAGCAATAAATACCGAAATTGTAGTTAAATGGCTTTCCGGCAAAAAGTAGTTAACTAACTTTCGGCAAAACTGGTGGAGAAATGGTTGCTTTTTAAATATTGCTCGTTGTCATTTGCCGCTTTCTTATGGAAAAAGATGCTTCGAGATGGAAGAAACCATTCGAAGAAAATTCACGGGAACAAATCCAATCGATCCTTAGAATTTCCTTGGCTTTTTCCTCCTGTAAAATAGAGGACATTGGAAGACATACAACTACAGTACTGCCTAGAAATAAGTTGACAAAAACCGCGGTTAACCGCGGTTAACCGCGGTTTAACCGTGGTGAACCCGCGGTTTAACCGCGGGTCGAGCGCGGTTTAACCGCGGGTTGATGGCGGTTCGACTTCGGGCCGTCCTCGGTTTGACCTCGGGTGAACCGCGGTTTGTCCGCGGTTAAACCTCGTATTGCCCGCGGTTACAGCGCGGTTTAACCGCGGTTGTGTGGGCGATGTGAGGCTTGACCGCAATTTACGGCTCACCCCGAAGGCAACACGACTTTGCCGAGTGTAAATATTGTATTTTAGAGATCAGAATCAACAATATTTTTGCGAGACTAAACGGCGAAACAAGGCAGCAGTTTTAAAACATTTCATTCAGAAGGTTGGGAAGCAATACAATGCGAAAGCTATTGTAAGAGACTTAGGATCTAAAGGCTTCCGCGGGATATTGAATTTGTTTCTTTTTAATAATAAATGATAAAATATACGCAAACATATAGACTTATACAAACAATAATTTTACTGAGTTCGCCATCTTGAATATTCTCTCCTCTCCTCGCGGTCGCCACTATATTGTTCTTACATAACGTTCTACTTCTAACTCTCTCACACTCCCCCCGTTGATCGATATAACCTCATCGATCAACAACATAATGTCAACAAATTCTTAAAACGTAATAATAGCTAATCTTCTATACTGAAATGTTAAAGGTTCAAAAATGTTAACCGTTCAACTTAGCTGTTGTAGCCACTGCTTTCGTAGTTCATCTGCTGCGACGGCTGCCTTTCTTCTTGGTTTTAATGTTTCAACTGTTTCCTCTGGATCGTCTTTCTTCCTCTTTCAGCGTCTTCGTTTTCTGCGTCATTAATCTCCAACGGGATCAACGCCTTTATTGGTCTTCTTAGTTTGCTAGGTTTCATTCCCTTGCTACCAATCTTGACTGCCGCTCCTCTGACCTGATCATCTTTACCAGTAATCAGTTCTTCGACTCGACCTATTTTCCACGAAACTCTTGGCGTGTCATCACGAACGACAACCACATCTCCTACTCGAACAATTCTTCTCTGTGGGGTGTTCTTGATTCTCAAACGATGCGATTCTCTAAGTTCGAATAGGTATTCATTACGCCATCTTTTCCAAAAATGTTCGATTAGTTTTTCCAGATGTACTCCTTTACGGACAATCTTGTTTGTTTGTTTGTTTGTTTGTTTGTGAACTTTTATTTAGTCACGGTGGACTCATCAGGATTTTACACACTTATGATAAAGTAACAAAGGAAATTAGATATATGATAAATTATACTATACATATTTACAAAACTACCTGTTTTTCATGAGTGCCGTGCATTAAATTGATAAAATTAGATAAAATATTTAAAAATTATTGAATAAAGTTGCTACAGTCAGACTTAAATTTATGTAAAGTACTAGCCTGTCTTAACTCAGTAGGAAGAGAATTCCACAGTACTGCACCGCTATAACTAAAGCTATTTTTCAGGTAATTAGTACGCGGTAGTGACAAAGCTAGTTTGTTACTGGTGTCTCTCAATGCATAATTTGTGATACTATTGCGATCAACAAACATATTAGAAAGATAATCTGGGGCAAGACCATTCAAGGATTTATACACCATGATAGCCTTGGTAAGCCTACGCTGAGATACAAGATTTTTCCATCCAAGACTTTCGAAAAGATAATCGGCATTTGTATCATA
>CACRXK020002575.1:0-42320 GCA_902702795.2 Paramuricea clavata
GGGGGGGGGGGGGGGGGGGGGGGGGGGGGGGGGGGGGGGGGGGGCCATGGCCCCCCCTACTGTGAAGACCCGTCGGAAAATTGTGAATGTTGTCGGAAATTTTTGGAAAATTGACAACGTTGTCGGAAATTGGCCAAATTTCCGACGTTGGTAAATTCGGAAATTTTTTGATAAATTGAGAAAATGGGGGGGGGGGGAAGTACAGCCCTTGCCCCCCTCCAAAAAAAACAAACAAACAAGCGTCCCACGGCGCCACTGACCTTGTGGCAAATCATGTCAGCCATAATATGTCACGTGGAGTGACTTTATATCTGATAAAACACAAATGTAGCATTATATAATTGTTCATCCTAATTAGCATGATAATATAATGGTTCATCCTAATTAGTATTCTCTTGTAGTCGTATTTTAAGCTATTCAAAACACTCGTGTTTTAAATAGTACATAAATTTCCGCTCGATAATTTCCATCTACATCCAATACCCATCGAAAACAAAATTGTCGTTTGTGATTGTCTTGCGTTGTCGTGCAAAGCAATATTGACATATGTCTTTAACACTCATAAAAGATAATTATGTCTTTAAAACTGATAAAAAACATATATGCCTTTAACACTGATAAGACCATAGATATCTTATATACACTAGATAGCGCATCTCTTTTAGTAAAATTGAAGCCAAGAATATTCCAGTGGTTACCCCCATTTGAATAGATGGCGGCCATGTTGGTCGTTCCCACTTGCTAATAAACACTTAAAAACAACAATAACTTTCGTCTTTTGAATAGTTTAAAAACGTATTTGGAATAGGGTTAACTTGATGTTTATGTTCCCTGTTTAAGAAATAGAAAATATACGAATCTTCTCATTTCATGGGAACGACCTGAGACTGCAATCACGGCTTCAATTTTTGAATTGCAGAATAATTAGATGCACTATCTAGTGTATATAAGATATCTATGGATAAGACTGATAAGATAAAGACATATGTCTTTAATAAAGTGCTTATGAAACGAAATTTTCGCCTTATTTTTTATTGTTTTGCTAAAAAGTACTGCTAGAGCGATGAAGAAAGACGTTTACACTTTCTTCATATCTCATCTCATTCTCAAGTTATCGCACTTTCTAAATTTCGAGTTGTGACGTCATTAGCTTGACTTGAGATAATGGCAATAACAGGAAAGTCTGATATCTTAGTGGGTGCATCCATATGAATATTTTTGGCAGGTCATGTGGTTGTCATGGCAACACACTAGTCCCCAGTCTCTTCTCTTCTTATTCACAAATTTCCTCCGATAAACCTCTTGCAGATGATGTTTGCATGTTTTAACGGTTTAAACTGATCACAATACCGACACGCATGATAGTAATAAGCGACAATGGCAGAAATTACTATTTATTTCGTTGGAAATGGATCATATAGAAATTGGAAGGGAAGGGACTGGGTGGGAACGAGTGTGTTGCCATAACAACCATATAAACAAGCCAAATTGTTCACTTCGGTGCACCCACTAAGTGTGCCAACTGCCAAGTTTCATTGAATTTTATTAAATGATCATCGAGATATCAGATTTTCTTGTTATTGCCACTATTTTGACTCAAACTAATGACGTCACAACTCAAAATATAGAAAGTGCCATAACTTGGGAATGAGATACGAACAAACTGTAAACGTCATTCTTCATCATTTAAGCAGTTCCTTTTAATAAGACAATAAAAAATGAGGCAAAAAATTCGTTTCATAAGCACTTTAATAGGCTGTTGCTATACATCGAAATATCGATATTTATCGATATTTTTGTAATATCGATATCATGCACGATAATTATTTGACTTTTCGATATATCGAAATATCAAAAATAATATCGCGAATTTTTGTACAAAATTGCATCGAAAATTTCTGTATAAAATGTAGATCTCAAAAAAAAAGAAAATTAATGGTATCATACAATCATGATTCGGGATAACAACATCCAAAGACAGTAATTTTTATATTATTATTCTCTTATGTAGAGGAGTTTTTCCTTGCATCGTGCTGGGACGTTTAATAGCAGTAGACGGAAACAAGCTTACTTGGTGAGAAGTTACATTCTAACGTTTGTATAATATATACAGTAAATACTGCATATACATGCAGTAGAACAACATAAATATTTATTCCCCCCCCCCCCAACTGAAGTGTGCCCTCTAAAAAGAAAATCCCGACTTCCAAATCATCATCCCTTTCAGCAAGTTTCTTGTAACAATGATATTCTGAAATTTTCATTTTTCCCAAGAACTGTTATAACCTGGAACAATCTCCCTTTCAACCCAACTGCCTGCGAATATCAACGTTTTTAAAAGTGCTGCATTTATAACTGCATTAAGAGCATGCATCAGTATAATTCTGGCATGACTTTTGTACCTTAAAAGTTGTTCATATATTACTTCATAGTTATTCTGTTAATGTATATACATATATAAGTATCTTCTATAGTATAGTGTAAGCTGGTTTAGGAGTAACAGATATTCAGATTAAAGATAAAGAACAGTCCCCGGACGAACGGAGAATCATCTATACTCATATTCCTAAACGTCAGAATCACAGAATCCTACTCTAGAGTCTAGACTTTCCGGATGATGAGAACTACTACTAGCAGATTCATATTAGATACGCAACCTCTATCTTCCTGGTTTCTGGAGATGGTCATTTTTACCATTACTTCCGTTTGAGTAATCTGTTGCTATTTTGTGTAAATTGCTCTGTTTTACTGTCAGTAGCGGTTACCAAATAGCAAACTTAAGCAAGGCGTAAAAAACAGCCTTAAATTTTACCCTTTTAAAATTATAAACGCGACTACTGTTATTAAGAACCTCAAAAGGCCGGATGAAAATGCAACGAGGACGGCTAATAACATCACATTAATACAAGAAAATGAGCAGAAATGAACAATTAAAATCCCACGGAAGTTTTAGACGTCGCCGTCGCTCTGTTTACAACCGGCAAAATACAGATTATCACGTTTTCTTTGAACGGAGCGAGATGAAAAAGGAGCGCTTGGCGGCCTCGTGTCAACACAAACGCCGTTACTTTTTTGTACCGCTTGCAAACCTAGTATCTCAGATCCCAAACCAAGCATCTCAGATCCCATTTATATTTTATAATATAATATATAATATAACTCTATATATTTTTATCGAAACATTTTTAACACGTAGTGATAGTTTTTGGATCAGTCCATTTGTTTCGCCAATTGAACCTTTGTTAATAACTCTCCTTTTTTAATATAACTATCTCTATTGAAACTTTTATAATATCTAATGTAGATAGTTCAGTAATTAATGTATATTTTATATATATATGTAATGTGCGTTCTAATTTAGTTACTTACTGTAGCTATTCAATGTGTAATCTTTCTATAATAATACTGATAATAATAGTAAATTCGAATGCTTTTCGTTGAAATCTCTTTGCTCTATTTGAAATATTTTTCACCACTTTCGGCCCAAATGTGGTACATTTTCCCGTGCGTAATACAAATTAATACAAAATTTGCAAATTTCGTAGGGCTACATTTTCCAACACATTTCTATATTTTCGTAGGGCCAATTTTACAACATTTCGCAACCAAACTTTGCAATTTTACTAATATTAACATGCTCTTTCTAGCTGTGGTGATGGATTTTGTTCCTCTCGCCTAGATCAAAATTTAGTCTATATAGCTGGAATCACCCGGTACAAATCGACTGGATCTCAACATTTAATAAATATACAGTCAATACTATGCTCGCCTTACAGACCGGTCATTATTTATGGCGGGGGGTGGCACCGAAGAGAAAAGGGTTGGGTAAACAAAATTTTGAGTGAGTAAAAGGTTGGGTAAATGAAAAACAAAACAACTTAAGGGTTGGGTAATAAAAAAATATTTTCATTTCCAAAGCATGACTCACTTAAATATTGGAGACTGAAAAGCAATGTCAGCATGCAGTCATATGTAAGTGCAATATGTGAATCAATCAGAGCATTTCTATAAACTGTGATCAGAGTCACTATCTTGACCATTTTCCGATTTGTTGGGAGACAAATGGTGTCTACAAAGAAACTACATGTGCAGACAATGTGAAACTTTAGACTGCAGAAACATTCACAAGCAGTTATCAAACTCATGTCACATGCAGACGTGGTAAAGGACATGCGTGACAACTGACTGGTATCCTTTTGTAACGTTTTTGGTCAGGGGTGGGTATTTATTTTCCAATTGATACTTGAGGTTGGGTAATCAAATGTTTTGTCTTTTTAATGGTTGGGTCAGCAAAATTTTCCCCGCGAAAAACATTTCTCTTCGGTGCCACCCCCCACCATAAATAATGACCGCTCCCTTACCTGTAAACAATATAAAATTTCTCATCTTCTTTGCTTTTTTCCGTCAGGAACTCTGCGAGCAGCTCGTCAAACGATATCTGGCAAGGCGAGATTTGAACGAGATGAAGAAAGACGCTGATACGGGAATGCTACACGCGATCGAATCAAGCAAAACAGAAATAAAACAAACTTTGGAAGATATGAAACAATTTATAAAACTTCATAAGAAAAATTAAATGCTGCTTCATATAGCTAGGATAATTTGCTTATGTAGGTTCCGTAGACATTTGTACGGAATCGTATATGAATTTACCTAGTATGCAAAATTGCTATGCTGTTATTCACAGAACTTTGATAGTATAAACCAGTCTTCAATATAAACCATAGAACCATTTTGACAAATAAAATAGTGTTGAAGTTTGAGAGTCGATCACCAATATTCACCGTGATCTAGCTCAATATAAGCTCATCGACTGGCCAAAAATGACAACATAAATAAATTATAAACGCAGACAAAACACGTGAATAAAAGTCAACAGACAACTTAAACATATTATTAAGAATTCAATGATATACTGTACCATTTACACGAGATTCCAATCTCCTGTTGGTCTATATTTATGGATTCTTTCAACATTTTTAAAATTTTCAATTTCAAAACTGTTCAAATTTTCCGCCATGTTGTATTTTTGAGGTTATACTTCAAGTTATCTCATTTTTATGTCACGAACGTTTCGCAGTGATCTCATAACACAACTGGAGTATGACGCACAGCATTTTTATTTTTGCGTTATAAATATGCATACTTTGCTATGGGTAAATCAAGAAAAGGTCATGCCTTATTGGTCCAGTGTTCAATGGTTACCACAGGAGGAAACCTAAATTAAACTAACTTTATTTATACTGGATAGCTCTATCAGTTCTAAACTGTTCTTCCTAGAGGTCCTAGAGGTCCAGTAAGGATCATCTCTTATTGATCCAGTGTTACTACAGGAGGAAACCTAAACTAAACTAAACTAACTTTATTTATACTGGATAGCTTTATCAGTTCTAAACTGTTCTTCCTAGAGGACCAGTAAGGATCATGTCTTATTGATCCAGTGTTACCACAGGAGGAAACCTAAACTAAACTAACTTTATTTATACTGTATAGCTTGATCAGTTCTGAACTGTTCTCCCGCCTAGAGGTCCATAAAGGTCATCTCTTATTGATCCAGTGTTACTACAGGAGCAAACCTTAACTAAACTAACTTTATTTATACTGGATAGCTCTATCAGTTCTAAACTGTTCTTCCTAGAGGTCCAGTAAGGATCATCTCTTATTGATCCAGTATTACTACAGGAGAAAACCTAAACTAAACTAACTTTATTTATACTGGATAGCTCTATCAGTTTTAAACTGTTCTTCCTAGATGTCCAGTAAGGATCATCTCTTATTGATCCAGTGTTACTACAGGAGGAAACCGCAAACTGGGAGGACTCTCACATGATCAGACAATTGCACTTGGAGGAGTGCAACGTGCAAAGTGCAACTATTTTGATCATTGCCTTAAATGAACACGATTTCTTTGTAGGAGTATCATTAAGTGTTTCAAAACAGCGACCAAAAGTTTCAAAACACTCTAAACTTTAAGTGTTTTCAAGAGATGTCCGGTTTATTTAAATGAGAAGTGTATTCGTAGCTTGTTGACATTGGCTTTGCTGGAAAACAATCTTTTCATGAGAGTTGCATGCAAAACACCTCCCACACAAGTCCAGACAAAACCAGGGGAAACAATTCAAATACAGATAAACAGCTACCTACACTGGACCACCACCGGTTTGAGATATCTTTTTCAGGTAGTTCAGACACAAACCACGGCAGCTTATTGTAGAATACTACCTACATTGGACCACCACGTCTGAGATATCTTTTCAGGTAGTTCAGGCACAAACCACGACAGCTTATTGTAGAATACTACCTACACTGGACCAGTACGTTTGAGATATCTTTTTCAGGTAGTTCAGACACAAACCACGAAAGCTTATTGTCGAATACTATCTACACTGGACCACCACATTTGAGGTATTTTTTCAGTCGTATAGTTCATATACAAATCACGGGAGCTTAGCCTTAGCAGCGAATATTGTACTCCTGTAGAATTACACCAAATTGCCCCTGGCAGTTGCTGAGCTTTTAGTCAGTTTGTCATCCTGTTTGGTCAAGTCTTCCCATTTTAGCGTAAATATGCAAAGAAGAGGCAATATTTTATACTCCAGACAAGTAGTTGAAGGCAACATTTCAAGTGCTTTTGTAATGCTTTAAGTGCATGCCCGGTTCTCTACGTCCTGCACATTAATTATAACTTCGCCGTAATTACACCGTATGTTGTAGTGCTGAAATCATCTGTTTCCCTTACTCGCATTTCATGTGTCATAAATCAAATTAATTACCGTTTATTACCTTATCAAGCACTCCAGTTAACCGTTTAAGGTAAACAAGGGCAAAACTATCTGATTTAGTAAAACCACGGGGAAAGCCGAGAAAATTTAACACAGCAAATCGGCTATGGGCATGGAATAGTTTCTGTAAAGGCTGTTGACACTGCCAAAGTTTGTGTGATCACAGTGGGAATTTTGCATAGGTAAATTCTAAGACTAAGTTTTGAATGATTTGTTAGAAATGTTTGAGGGATCGGTGAGTCATGTGACTCACTGTTAAACCCAACGTCAACGAGTCGGGTTCCCTCAAAGCTTTCTTATACAAATCTTTCAGAACTTAGAATTTACCCATGCATGCAAAATTCCTACTCTGATCAGAAAGAAACTAGTTTGCCATAGTGTAACTATCAGTCTGCAATAAAGTCAATAAGCCGGCAAAAGAAAGCAGTCCAACTGGCGTTTCGTTTTGCCTTTAACTGAACACTGGCTCTTTTAGAAAGTTATATGTTATACATGGCATTCGTTGTTCATTATAGTGACATCAAAACACATCAAAGTGCGTCAAAAACTATGCATGGTATAGCGCATCATTTTCCAACAATCGTTTCGATGTTTTAAACTATCGCTATATTACAGTGGAATAAACTATTTCTTGTCGGTGCATGTAATATACTACATCCTAGTCTAAATTCTCCGCCTTGGACGATTTCCAAAAAGACTGCGGTAAAGACAGGAATTACGGTGAACTAAACAGATGATTAAGTTATTCACATTAAGCCACATGCACAGCTGAATTGACTGCGAAAACACTAGAAATCTTACAAACTGTGAACTTATACACGCACGAAAAAATCTCACATCGATCTTGTAGCAAGTTTACCAACAAGCTGTCAACAAGTTATGTTCGCACTGCTTGTCCCAAGTTGTCAAAAAGTATTGAACAACTTGTTAAAGAGTTGTAATTAACAACCTTGTTGAATAAACGAACTTGCTGCAAGGTTGTTCCGACATGTCCGATACAGTCATGATGTAACAATATTGTTACAACCTTGTATGGTTAACCTCGTAACATTCTTGTTATATCATGACCGTATCAGACTTGTTAGAACAACCTTGTAACAAGTCTGATAATTCCATCAAGCTTGTTGTTAACAGCTTGTAACAAGCTTGTTGAAATTGTCAGACTTGTTGCAAGGTTGTTCCAACAAATCCGATACAGTTATAATATAACAATATTGTTACAACCTTGTGCCATCAAACTTGTAACATTCTTGTTATATCATGACTGTATCAGACTTGTTAGAGCAACCTTGTAAAAAGTCTGATAATGCCATCGAGCTTGTTACAAGTTGTTATAACAACTTGTTCCAAACTTGTTACAACAACTGGGGACAAGCAGTGCGAACACAACTTGTCGACAGCTTGCGAACAGATTTGTAACAACTTGAGTGCAGACCTGTAACAACTTGTTCGTTTTCACGTGTGTATGGAGCCCTGCTCATGACAAGGGAGAACAAAACGTAAACAAACGTACTACCAGTGCGAATCTAATGAAACAATGTAAAACCCTACATGGATTGGCTGTAGGTTTCTGGCTTCAAGGACATTGTTACTTTGTGTACTGTGTGAGATCCATGAATCTATGACGTGCGAACTCGCTGAGGGTCACTTCAAATCAGGAAATGAAATCTTCAGTTAATTTGATTATGTGTTAACACGCTATTGAGGTTATGCAATCCGAATCTCAGAAAGTTATTACTGTTCTCCTTAGAAGTCCAGTAAGGATCATCTCTTATCGATCCAGTGTTAATACTACAGGAGGAAACCTAAACTAAACTAACTTTAGTTTGTACTGGATAGCTCTATCAGTTCTAAACTGTTCTTCCTAGAGGTCCAGTATAGGCCATCTCTTATTAATCCGGTGTTACAACAGAAGGAAACCTAAACTAAACTAGCTTTATTTATACTGGATAGCTCCATCTGTTCTAAACTGTTCTCCTTAGAGGTCCAGTAAGGATCATGTCTTATTGAATCAGATCCAGTGTTACTACAGGAGGAAACCTAAATTAAACTAACTTTATTTATTTATACTGGATAGCTCTATCAGTTGTAAACTGTTCTCCTAGAGGTGTAGTAAATGTCATCTCTTATTGATCCAGTGTTACTACAGGAGGAAACCTAAACTAAACCAACTTGACTATTTATACTGGATAGCTCCATCAGTTCTAAACTGTTCTCCCTAGAGGTCCAGTGTTACTACAGGAGGAAACATAAATTACACTTGTGATCGTGTAGATTCACGTATTGAATTCAGTGTATTGCTTTGTCGGGCAATTAAAGTGAATACGTAATTAGCTCATTGTATAATTTATGCATGATCATAGCTTAATTCACTGGCGGAGGTTTGTACTCTCGGAGTTTCTCCGAATGCCCTCTATTTTAGTAGTCTTAGTATAGTTTCAAAATACATGAATATCTGAGCATTGTCACGTTAATGGAGAGCACCTTTGGTTGATTTTGAAACCTTGAGAGCAGATTATTGTGAGCGTCACAGCCGTACATACGTAGTCTTCAATGATTCAATGAATTGTGCTGTGCTCAGCGAAAATACTCTCACGGAAATTTTCCGAATATTTGCCATTCCGCTAAAGCTTTTCTAGAGATCTAAGGGTGCAGCAACTTTATTTTTAAATTTTAAGTGGAGTACTGTTATCACCAGCCTCACCCATGTTGCGAAATAGTGTCATTTTGAAATTTCAAAACTTTCCCGTGTTAAAAACCCCACGAGTAGAGCTTGCGAAATCTTCTGCTCTGCACTGACGCAGAGGTTTGACGTCACGCGCCAAGGGAGTCTTTGTACGGCGCGAAATTGCCTTCAAATCGAGCCGCAAAGGACATCCGGTATTTAAGTGTTCTTCAAGGGTTTCTTTGTTAGCTTTCTTGTTTCCTAAGGAGTGTTCTCGGAGAGGGGTTTCTTTGTTGCCCAGTGGTCTTGTGACAATTTAGCACACGTTTTGTTTTGCATTAGCTATGGGCGAGTCCAGACATACTGGTCTTTGGGAGTATTTCGCAATGGCTATTAGACTATCACAACGAAAAGCTTTTTGTTTGCTGTTTTTCTTCGACTTCCAAAGAATATGAGGGATTGACTTGTTGTTTTTGTGGAATGGAATGGAATGGAATGGAAATATTTTAATTATATTCATGCAGCGTAGCAGATTCAGATTCAATGGCTGGTATCCATAGGGGCCATGTATTAAACATGTATATAATAGAATATTTACAATGTAATCATTTTGGATAAATTTACAAGTCTATAGCCATGGATCAGATCCATATATTAAGGTTTATTTCAAACACAGTTTGCGCAAGACGTGCAAACGTATGAATGTTCTCAGGGGGAATTACGTGATCAGCTGAGAGCTTATTATAAGCCTGCGCCCCACCAGAAATAAAACTGTATTCTTCCCAAAATTATGCTCTATACCTTGGGAGGTATTAACTTATCCTTGTGTGTAGTATTACATCGATGTACATTACTAAATTTCTATACAGTAAAACCCCGCATATAAGAACCTAGATTTTCCAAGTTAGCCTAAACAGGCTCTTATGTTTCTATCTTATTTCTCTTGTTGCTACCCTTTCATATGATCTGCTTGAGCTTTCCATATGATTATCAAATTCTACACGGTACGCCTCGATGACATGGTGTGAACTATTGATATTTATTTATAATCTAAATATAAAACGATTCCATGCAGTTTACATGCATAAACAACCAAAATTATTTACAATAGATACATGATAATAGGTAGCTCTATTTGTCGCAGACTCAGTGGGGTTCGCAGGCACAGTAGGGGCCATCCCTTTTGCTTTCGTGTAAGCCGCGGTGGAAGTTGACGAGAGGTTGCAACTCAGTCTCTCGATCGCGTTTCACCGTCGACTTTCGGGCACTCGCGACAACCCTCAATAACTTTGATCTGGTTCAAATTTGGCGTGAATTTTGCTCGTTTGATCAGTATATCCTGTCAACTCTCACCAACGCTGGTGCAACTTTTGTTCTTGGGTTTGATCGGGGCATGAGACTCTCATGTAAACTCTCGCTTCTCAACTCTCATCAACTTTCATATATGCAACTCTTCTCGTTTGATCAAGCAATGAAGGTTGAGAAAACTCTCATGTAAACTCTCGCTTCTCAATTCTCATGCAACTCTTGTCTTGTTTGATCAAGCAATGAAAGTTGAGAAAACTCTCATGTAAACTCTCGCTTCTCAACTCTCATGCAACTCTTGTTCTCGTTTGATCAAGCAATGAAAGTTGAGAAAACTCTCATGTAAACTCTCGCTTCTCAACTCTCATGCAACTCTTGTTCTCGTTTGATCAAGCAATGAAGGTTGAGAAAACTCTCATGTAAACTCTCGCTTCTCAACTCTCATGCAACTCTTGTTCTCGTTTGATCAAGCAATGAAAGTTGAGAAAACTCTCGTGTAAACTCTCGCTTGTCAACTCTCATGCAACTCCTGTTCTGATTTGATCAAGCCGGCAATGAAAGTTGAGAAAACTCTCATGCAAACTCTCGCTTCTTAACTCTCATGCAACTCATGTTCTCGTTTGATAAAGCAGTGAAAGTTGATGAGATTCTCACGCAAACTCTCGCTTGTCAACTCTCATGCAACTCTCATCTTTGTTAGACCACGGCTTTGCTGCAGAAGGAAACCTAAACTAACTCACATCATCTCTACAAGTCCAGTAATAATCATATCTTATTAATCGGTCCAGTGCTTTCAAAGGAGGAAATGGCTTAGCTAACTTTATTCATGCATGGACTGTAGGTATAGCTTTGTCAGTTCAAAACTGTTCTTTCTAGATATCCAATAAAATTCACCTCAGCGGCTTATTGATCCAGTGTTACAAAACAGGGTGGAAGCCTAAACTATAAACTAAGTAACTAACTTTAGTTATACTGCATAGCACTAGTTTTAAACTGTTCTTCCTATAAAGTAGAGGTCGTGCGAGAGCCATCGCTAGTAATAATTGCACCAGTTACTACAGCAGTAAAGTGCTAAACTAGGGTACCTATATCAGTAGTCGAGAAAACCGGCGGCGTTTGGTAGAGTTAAACTGAAAGTACTCTGCTCATAACCACTATCACTGACTATCACGACTATAGGCAACTGCGTCTACATTCATAAAAAGCATGCAAAAGATTATATTATTCATTGCGTATACTACATAAAGCTGGTGTTGATAAAACAGACAATATATTAAAGGTCTATTTTGCAACCACAAGACCAATACTAGAATATCCGGTACCCAGTCTGGCAGGCTATACCTGAATATCTTTCAGACAAAGTTGAATCGGTCCCTTAAAAAAGTCCTTAAAATTATTAACGTGGAGAAGAAAACTATGATAAACTTTGTGGAAAGACTACATACAAAATGAAAAATAAGTAAACAATAGCTATATGCATAAAATTAAAACCCCAAATCTTCTATTAAATACATTATTTCCTCATCACCATATAGAGAACATGAGCTATATATAACTTGCGAAACGGCAATGGTCGAAACTTTTATCTTTTCGATGATAAATCGTAGTCGGTCGAACAAAGTTATGAGGTGACTTTTTTACATTTACAGTACAAAGATCCACTATTAACTTTCCATACTTAGCTAGATATAGTTTTATGCAGATATTTAATATTACTTTAATTTTAATAATATATATAGTTTTAGCCGGTATTGAAACCTTCAACCTTGTATAAATAGGTTTTCCTTTCGTCCTTCTCTTATAAGTCAAATTCCGTCTCCGATAATTCAGTTTTTGCACATTGTTGTTTACAAACCGCAAGAGATTTTAATAAACTTAAATTGTTACTATTATTATAATCACCCATTGTCTGTGAACAATCGCGGCTTTTACTCCCATATAATAACTCATAAGGCTGCATTTTAGTTGGGCGTTTATCAGTTTTCACACGTACGTATACTTATCAGTCACGCACGGAAAATTTAAATCTTTCTAACTTTAATAGGTACGGAATGCCACCGACAACAAATGCGCGTTCAATTATGCACGAAACTGAGTGTTGTCTATTCGTTAATTAATTTAGCTATTTCATAAGTAATTAAGCTCTTCATGATCAGCCAAACGAAAATGAGACTTGACGAGAATTGAAAAGCGAGTGTTTGCATGAGAGTTTTCTCAACTTTCATGCCTCGGTCAAACGAGAACAAGAGTTACATGAGAGTTGATGAGAGTTGAGAACCAAGAGTTTGCATGATTGAGAGTTTTCTCAACTCTCGTGTCCCGGTCAAACGAGAACAAGAGTTGCATGAGAGTTGATGAGAGTTGAGAAGCGAGAGTTTGCATGAGAGTTTTCTCAACTATCGTGTCCCGGTCAAACGAGAACAAGAGTTGCATGAGAGTTGATGAGAGTTGAGAAGCGAGAGTTTGCATAAGAGTTTTCTCAACTATCGTGTCCCGGTCAAATGAGAACAAGAGTTACATGAGAGTTGATGAGAGTTGAGAAGCTAGAGTTTGTATGAGAGTTTTCTCAACTCTCGTGTCCCGGTCAAATGACAACAAGAGTTACATGAGAGTTGATGAGAGTTGAGAAGCAAGAATTTAAATGAGAGTTTTCTCAACTCTCATGCCCCGGTCAAACGCGAGAACAAGAGTTACATGAGAGTTGGTGAGAGTTGAGAAGCGAGAGTTTGCATGAGAGTTTCCTCATATTTCTTGGTCCGGTCAAACGCGAGAACAATTAAGAGTTGCATGACCGAGTCATGATAAGAGTTGAGAAGCGAGAGTTTGAATGAGAGTTTTCTCAACGGCTAATATCCCAGTCAAACAAAAACAAGAGTTGCATGAGAGTTGATGAGTTGAGAAGCAAGACTGAGTTTGCATGAGAGTTTTCTCAACTCTATAGTAGCCTGGATTACCGCGCTCGTAGCAAAAACTCTCAGTCAACTCTCACAAAAAAATTGAACCAGCTCAAAAAGTCGACGAATGTACATGGGAGTCGACGAGAATTTGCGGTCAAATACGACCAATTCTTATCGTGAATTCACATCCTAGACCTCGTTTGACCTAGATTTGATCTTGTGACGTGCGCTTCAGAACGTTTAAGGGGAAAAGATTCGAGCCGTTCCTAGCTGTCTCAGCAGCGAAATGTGTAGTGTGTAGGCAGCTTGCTTGATATTTCCCCAAATATGGATGCTTGAAAAATAGTATATACTAATTACGTTCTCGCTGTCAATAATATACTTTCCGGCGCGAGAAAGCCCACGCTTGTGTATGCATGCAAGTACAACCATGTTTGATCAAAACAATGACATACTAAAATAGGATTTGAAAGCACAATAGTTGTTCGTGTGTCCTTTAATTTAAATTAATCCCCGCAGAGACATCACGTTTTTCTTGACAAGTTTTTTTTTTTGACGAGCCGGTTTGCTCACTCGTGCGTGCGACGAGTCGAACGTTACGAGTTCAAGTTTTCGACAAATTTTTTCTTGACAAGTTAGTTACGAAACCCACGCTTTTCGAAACATGCAAACAATCACATGATAATTTTCGTTCAAAGTTGCTTCCAAGACTGATAAAAACAGGTGGAACTGTCTACGATTGATGTCGATATATACCACACTTCGACTAAGCGTTTTTCACTGAAAATGAATCGGATTTAAAGGCAATATTAAGTTTTGCTTGCTGAAAACGGCTAGCATGAACAGCTTTTGATCGAACAAGGCTCGTTAGCAAGAAAAGCCTTGTGAATTTGTGCGTACTATATGACACGCAAACAAATAAAAGGTGTCAGCTTGTCAAGAAAAACTTAGGGCATTACCTGGTTTCCATATGGTCGTATATAATGTTCGTAAAAATAGAGTCACGATCTTTCTCAACGGCCAGTTTATAATAGTTTATACCTGTAAACCACATATAAATCATAAGTATTCTCTAGTTATAATCACTCCGCGTATTTTCAGTTCTCAAATGTTGTATTTCGGCTGATGAGCTAGATGGTGACTCAATCTTTACGACCGTTACGACCAAATGGAAACCAGATTTTATCTTTGTCATAACTGATTGTATAATTATAATACAATTATATAATTTCACCCCCTCATTCAATCACATTCAATTCATCCAATCTGACTCTCCCAAATACCGAGGATTTTGGAGAATAAGACTGATGAGAGCCTGCCCTCACGCGACCTTGGTTAACTGTTCTTAATGCTTTCCCAACACTATCAAGTATTCTATCTAAGTTAAGACATAATTGGAACACTCGTCAAACCTTTATCAGTTTGTGAATACAGAGCTTGAAATGTCAAGTGCCAACTCTCATAGCCAGTTTGATTCAGGGCTGAATTAATTAAACTGGCTATAAGTTAATAAAATCACAATCGAGAATATAAAACTAATTGTCTCTATTAATGGGCGTTACTTTACAGAAAGATTAAATAATTAAATAAATTAGCGTTTTGCAGGTATTTTAAACACGTTGACTATTCTATAATTATATAAACTTATTCCGTTTTTTTATAGCCAAATTTTCAGATTTTTGAATCTCGATGACCGCATTCCTGCCATTTTTGCAGAGCGAATTCGCCAAAGAATTACGTGATGTTCATTAGCATAATAAAGAATTAAACACACCATTTCATTTGCCTTGCAACCGCATGACCCCTACCCCGCCCAGCCCCCCGAGTTGGGCCAATGCAATCTACTCTTGAGAGATGTTAATTAGTGAAATCAGTGAAGAATTTTCGATATGTGAGAAAACATCAGCGGAGTGCAATGAAGACTCGTATTTGGCAATTTTACATCTCTCAAGAGTAGAATTGCATTGCAAGTTGCAAGAAAAATTGCACCGTGTAACATGGCCTTAAGTCAGGTCAATAGCCCAGGCCAAAGATTGTTTACCAAAATATAGGCCAAAGCAAGGATTGGGGCAGACCAAAGCTCGCAGTAAGTATAGATAGATTACTCTAAATATGAATTCAATGTAGTAAAAAATAACGAATTAAATGTTCCATACGTTAACCAGTTGTATATTTGAAAGATAAAAAACAACTGTTTTTACATTTGTATATGCCGGTTTAAGGCGAAACGGGAACTTCAAAAAACGACGAAAGGACTTGGCTATCGGAAACATCGGAAGTCTCACTTGAGCCTTAATTGTCATCCTTGCAAATTTTACTTAACCTTGGCTTTGCCAGAGACATTGTCTTCTATATATCTTTTGAACATTATTTATACTCAAACTTTAGGCTATCTATACAGGTTTTGTATATACGTATTATTTTCATACAAAGGCTTTTACCTATTTTGCATTGAACTCTTTAATTTGTTTAGTCATAAAACATTTCTACAATTAACATGGTTTACATCGCTTCCTATCAGAATTGCACAATCTTGCTCTAATCGTGTTATGTTACAATTAAAACTAGGTTGACCTGAATTGTTCTTCCTGTGTACCACGAAATAGTTCGTTCGTTTCCCATTTCAATACATGCGCCGATCATATGATCTTTTATGCATGACGTGAAGATTTGCCAGAAAATTTGCCAGAGTGACTGACAAAAGTTGTTCAACTATTTGGTAACGCACAGACGTCTATATGAAATGGCAAAATTTGTAATAATTGTTTCTTTTTATACAGTGAATTGAATATATAGGACGCTTTTCCGGTCAATGGAAAATGATACAATTTCAGTACGTTTGTGCGGCATATTTGTTTTAATGATAATACATGTAAGTCTGACCTTGATTCTAGGCAGACAGTCAATTGAAGCCTCGGTCAAACATAGGTCAAACTACTGAAACATGGAAAGATAACAGTTGATAAAAGTTGCAACTCTCGTTCGCGTTTTTTATCTCTAGTATAAACTTTGAGCTTGTTCGAATTCTGAAGAGAGTTAATGAGAGTTTTCGTGGCTGGCTGGCAAACCACAACAGCTATATAGCCAACTGCTGTGCGTGGCCCCAATAGCCAGAAGTACAGAGCCAATTTCAATGGTACAGTTGGTACAGTTGTAACACGCACACACAATAACCATACTTCATAGTCATGGACAGATGTCGGTCTGACTATTATCAGTACTACAGTTATCAGAGGGACTCCTTTTTATTACACCTAGTAGCCACGTATTATAAATAAAAATTGATGACTGATGTAGTATCATTTGATCTTCCTGTTTTTATGAACGAATCAGCATTTCTGTAGTTGAAAATAATACCCCAAGAATGGCTGAGCTAGCTTATAACAGCTCAAGCTGAGCTATTTCTAAATACGGTTCCTGCCTTTTAGCTCATATACGGAATACAATATATTCGCATACATGGTCGATTTTGAAAGTACTATAGATAATTATCTCCACACCCAAAATTGTAGTACTATTCCATATCATGAATAGAATTAACATGATTTTCTTATTTTGATAGCCATTACTTGCCCAGCATCTACTGTAGGAAAGTACTCGAGAAATACATATAGACTATTGGGAGAAATTTTAATATAAAATACAGGAGACGGTATAGTTGTTAGCAGTTTCACAGGAAGCAGCGGGGGCGGTCGATGCACGTCACAGCTCTTTGTGCCTTAAACGGCGATAAAAAGGCATGGTCGACGAACGACCCAGGCATTGCAAAGCAACGTCGAACGGCAAATACACCTCCGTCGAAATGAACGCGGGTCGATTTTGGAAGAGTACACGAACAACCCCGCTACTTTGGGAATTTTTACTCAGCCTTTTGCAAGATTCGGAATGCAGAGAATTCATCAGATGGATAGACGAATCTGCTATGACTTTTAAAATCGTAAACTCCTATCAAGTTGCTACATTGTGGGGAGAAATTAAAGGAAGGCCCAATATGGATCAAAATAAATTGAGAAGAGCCATTAGACAATATTATAAATCTGGCGTAATGAAAAAGGTAAACCATTGATTGTGCAGTAGTAAATATATTTATGTAATTTTATATGGCATACAGTAAAGTTTAATAAGTTTCGCCTATATTATTGTATTGGGTCGGCAAAAGCATTAGCCTTTGAAAAAGAAAATATAAACTGTAGCATAAGAAAAGAATTTATGAATGAAAAGAGTCAGATATTGTTATAAAAAGTCTGTACTTGCTTACAAGAAAATGCATAAAATATAATGGACTGTCTGTACAGTATAGTCTATACAATTGTCACGAGGTTTCAATTTGGACCAAAGTGCTGTTTCTTCGTTCTGTTACGCATATCATACCATTCTAAAATTATTGTAACTGTTGCAGTTATATAAACTATCCTTATAGTCTTTTAAAAATAATGTAAATATTGACAAAATAACTTTAACTTAAACTCAAAGAATACAAACATGGCGTGACTGTCCATCATAATTCCAACACGTCAATTGCATGCCAATCTTTCATGAGAATTTGCCTTTGCAGAATGAACTTAAAAGGCTCCTAAGATAGTATTAAAAGTCTGCTTTAATGAAATAGGAATGAAATAGAACGGTATCAGTAGAGGAAACATATTTGGAACTCCGCCAAACTGTAGGCTTCGTAGCTTTGATTGGAAACAACACCATTTTGATTTTCTGAAAAATTCCAGCGTGGGAAATGGGAAAGGAATTCATCCCCTAACATCGAGGGGTTAGTTTAACAAACTATAAGCTCCACATGAATTTAGTTATTGGTGACAGATGTTTTACAATATATGTATATATCAATATATCCAATGTCAAATGTACAACTGAAATCTTAATTATTCTTGCATTATTGTTAGATTGCCATTTGAAGTCTTATATACTCTCAATATTACAAGATTGCGTTTAACTTTACTCATAAAGATAGCAATTAAGCCTTGTTATTTAAGAAATTACTTTTGAACTGTATATTTTAGACGTTCATTTACCAGTTTATAATAATCTAACATCGCTTCCCAGTTTGAAAACACATTGAAGATATATTATTATTGAGGAAATTGACCCTTCTAAAGAGGAATTAAAACTTTGCATTTCCAAAAACAACGTTAAATATTAAACAGTAAATTAAACACTAATAACAGAACATAAGGTTCTGACGTAGAAATTATAAATTTCAACATCTTAATAAAAATTATATCGACCATATCAAGACTCTTTATTTTATTATTTTGAGATAGCAAACTTTTTTTTAATTAAACAGTTAAGATCGATGCATCATTGCAAATTTGCTACATCACTTTATAAAATTGTATTCTAAAACAAATTAGACCCAATTAATGTCAAAATATGTAACTTGTTGGCATGTTCGTAAAATATACACTAAAACAGCACTGAAATATGGGATGCCCGGCCATTTATAATTTTTAATTAAATATAGACTGTATACAGTATAGAAAACTACCACGAACAGGTATAGCAGTATACAAGACAAAAACAATCTTCTATTTGTTCTAGCTCGCTCGTGTACGAGAATTTTAAAGAATGTTAACAATATAACATGCTTTCTACTTTACTAAATTCATTGATCATGATCATAACATGATTTAACTGCAAGCTATAAAAAGGACCTATAAGATAAACAAATTTGACGAGAATGACCAATCCTTTTTTAAATATATGTTTAACTCTTCTTTCCAAATTGATTAAGCATCATTTTCAAATTTATTTCAGCCCAATTTTCTCAACAAATATTTTGATATTTAAATCATTTCTTCTTTTCTACAGGTGAAGGGACAAAAAGGCGGATATAAATTTGAGAAATTGCCCTACAATCCATTCAAGAGCCAGCAACAACAGCAGCAGCAACATCATGAACAACTACAACAACAAGACATTAACAGTAGATCACCTATGCAATGCAATTCAACATTCATGGTAAGGGATTTTGAACTGTATAAATGTATAGGCTATATATGAAGGTGATTTGGTAGTTGAATTTGCGACAGATACTTCATACTTTTAACTTTCATTTTTATAATATATATCAAGCATGCACCTGCCTTAAGTTGAACTTACTACACTAAACTGCAAAACTTTGAAATTGGTTCAATATACAAATACATTGAAACTAGTATATGTGCATGCTCTAAATCGACTTGAATTAAAATTTAGATATAATTTAGATTAGTTCAGTAAAGTTTACGTTTCTTTCTGTAGCAACGCTGGATCAATAAGGTATGATTCTTACTGGATCTCAACTAATAGAGCTATCCAAGCTATCCAGTATCAACAAAGTTAGTTTAGGTTAGATTTCCCCTGTAGCAAGTGGCAATACCGGATCACTAATAGATGATTCTTACTGGACCTCCAGGAAGAACAGTTTAGAACTGATAAAGCTATCCAGTACAAAAAAAGTTAGTTTAGTTTAGGTTTCCTCCTGTAGTAACACTGGAGCAGTAGGGGATGACTCTTACTGGACCTCTATAGGAAGAACAGTTCAGAACTGATAGAGCTATCCAGTAGCTATAAATAAAAAAAGATAGTTTAGTTTAGGTTTCCTCCTGTTGTAACACTGGATCAATAAGGGATAACTCTCACTGGACCTCTAGGAAGAACAGTTTAGAACTGATAAAGCTATCCAGTATAAATATAGTTACTGTAGTTTAATTTAGATTTCCTCCTGTAGTAACACTATATTAAGGGGATGACTCTTAATCACTATTGTCTAGGGAGAACAGTTTAGAACTGATAGAGCTATCCAGTATAAATAAAGTTAGTTTAGTTTAGGTTTCCTCCTGTAGTAACACTGGATTAATAAGAGATGATCTTTACTAGACCTCTAGAAAGAACATTCTTGAACTGATATAGCTATCCAGCATAAATAAAGTTTGAGTTTAGGTTTCATCCTGTAGTAACACTGTTCAATGAGAAATTATTGGTCTTTACTTGACCTCTATAGGAAGAATAGTTCAGAACTAATAGAGCTATCCAGCATAAATAAAGTTAGTTTAGTGTATAGATTTCATCCTGTAGTAACACTGGATCAATAATAGATTATCCTTACTGGACCTCTAAGAGGTCTTTAGTTATTACTGGTCGTTTAATTAGGGCTTCAACAGTATCTGTACTGGAACAACACTATAATTTTGAAACAGCATGCCACCAGCTTTAATTAAAACTGTTCTTCCTTGAGGTCCAGTAAGAATCATCCCTTATTGATCCAGAGTCGCTACAGAAAGAAACCTAAACTAAACTAATTTTATTTATACTGGATATCTCTATCAGTTCTAAGCTGTTCTTTATCCAATGATAAATACAGTTTACAGTACATACAATACATTAAATATATTTTAATTATACTTTTAGCCATCGCAAGAAAGAAACCAATTCTCCTGCCAAAACTACAATTATTTTCTTGGTGCCTTCGTTGCAGGAGAAAACGTGACCTTACAAGACACGGCGACAACTGCTTGTCATTCTGACCAATACACTACGGACTGTGAATCCGAAGCCAGCTTCGAAAGTTGGATAGAAGAAGACAATATTGACGTTTTAATGCACCCTATTAGTAATAGCGAGAAAGACTATTTAGATTCGATAGCTGATGAAATTAGGCTGGACTATTTTATCTAATTATGATTATGTATAGGTTATTTAGGTATAGTATGTACATATTCTGATTTGTATCATAACTTTAAATTAATAAATACATAAATTGTAGAACTTTTACGTTTGTAAAGTGTTATTTAAACTTAAACTAAACTATTAACTTTATTTTCACTAGATAGTTGTATCAGTTCTAAACTGTTCTCCCCAGACCTAGAGGTCCAGTAACAATATCCCTTATTGATCCAGTGTTATAATAGGAAGAAACCTAAACTAAACTAACTTTATTTATACTGGATAGCCGTATCAGTTCTGAACTGTTCTTCCTAGAGATCTAGTAAGGATCATCTCTTATTGATCCAGTGTTACTACAGGAGGAAACCAAAGCTAAACTAACTTTATTTATACTGGATAGCTCTATCAGTTCTAAACTGTTCTTGCTAGAGGTTCAGTAAGAATCATCTCTTTATTGATATAGTGTTACTACAGGAGGAAACATACAAACTATAACTTTATTTATACTGGATAGCTGTATCAGTTCTAAACTATTCTCCCTAATGATCTAGTAAGGATCATATCTTATTGATCCAGTATTACTACAGGAGGAACCTAAACTAAACTATCTTTAATTATTTATACTAGATAACTCTATCAGTTCTAAACTGTTCTTCCTAGAGGTCCAGTAAGAATCATTTCTTATTGATCCAGTGTTACTACAGGAGGAAACCTAAACTAAACTATATATCTTTATTTATACTAGGTAACTCCATCAGTTCTAAACTGTTCTTCCTAGAGGTCCAGTAAGGATCATTCATCTCTTATTGATCCAGTGTTACCACAGGAAACGTAAACTAAACTAACTTTATTTATTAATCTCAGAGGCGGAAAGCACACAACTGTACTCGTTGTACCACGCTAACCCATTCTTCATCCTATTTATATAAAATGTTCAGTTGAAAACAATTCGTTATTTCGAGTGTTTACAATTCAAGATCCTCTTTGTAAGAATGCAAATACCAAAGGTCAGAACCGATTGTTTTGAAAGACGTTTTCCCAGTATCCGGATCTATGTTATGAAATTCTTTGCTATGGAAATTCATCAAAGAATGAATTTAAAGAAAAGACATTCTGAACCGCGACTTTGCTTTGAGAACATTAATATATAGATTTTTTTCTTAAAATATTGTCATTCGGTCTAATTCGATCCTCGGGCGACGAGGTTTTCTATTATTATTATTAAAATCTATATTATGTAGATCTACTCTTTATTAAATGGCTTTTGTCGTTGCCCGGCCTTTTGTGTCTGACATGCCTGTGTCTGTGGCTGTATTGTTTGTACCGGTCTCCGGGCCATGCCCGTCTATAATAAGCTACTTGTAAAACACATTTGATTGTGGGCAAACGTTTAATTAAAAAAAATTCAAAAATAGAAAAAAACCTCTGCTTGCCAATTAATTTAAATATGTCTCCAAGGGCCTGGGCTGCACCAGAGTACTTATCTGAATTGCTAGGACAGCTTGGAAAATTTGAAAAGCACTAGAGAAGATGGCAAAATCATTTTGGTTATCCCTAGAGTTAAGAAGGTTGTTGAAGGTAGACAAAGTTTTAGAAGATCTCTCCCAACACTGTGGGACAATTTACCAGACAGCTTGAGACTTGTGCCAAGTATTAGCTCTTTTAATAGACATTTTAAAATGCACTTTTTTAACTTTCTTACAATTAAATTAGGTTTAGGTCATATTTTTTTAATGCAATACGAATGCAAAACGCTTTCAGTAGATTTAGCGCTATAGAAATTCCATTTATTATTATTATTATTAAAATTATTGCTATTGTGTCTTTATAAACAGAATTAATTAAGCAGCATTCTGGCAAAATTAATTTTCTCCCTTTGTTATGAAAGTGCAAGTGAACACAGACAAGAAATGGAAATAAAAAAGTCAATATTTGCCAAAAATTACGTTGCGTGCACTACGATATGAAATGGAGCCCTAGTGGGGAAACAGTTTATGTATTTCGGAAGTTACCTTCCATGTTTTTGATAAATTACACAAGTCACAAGTGTTTTGAAGATTTATTAAGTGGGCCACTCTTCAGCCTACAATTTCATGAGCACGAGTTTAAGCTAGTATATACTTATTCATTTATAGCTGAGTCAACTTAGAGGGCGTATGCAAATAAATGGATTAATTGTCATTTACATGCTTACAGAAGCCGATACATATTCTCAGTTGGGACAATTACTATGTCACTTATGTTAGTACAATATCAGATAATTTTGTCATCGCCCTGTCATATACTACCTCTGCATGGTCTAACCATGCTTAACTCAGCAGTGAGTTCTGTACAACATCAGATCACTTTAAGGTAGCTCACATTCAAGAACATGTACTACCTCTGCATGATCGAACCATGCTTAACTCAGTGTTCAACAACTGTTTGTTCTGAAGAATTTTGGTAGAGCGCCTCGTTAGTTTTGTTTTTATAATGCATTAATATAGGGATGTTTCAAATATACATGGTATTTGCTACATGTAATTAAATTTTAATGATTAATAATCTTGCTCAAGTGCTCTTACTTATGTACTTGGAACAGCATTGCTACAAGTCTGCTGTAGGTTTATTACAACTTGTGCGTTTTTACGTGTGTCGTACGTCAGTATCTCTGCATGATCTAACCATGCTTAACACAGCAGTGAGTTCTGTACAACATCAGATCACTTTAACGTAGCTCACGTTCAAGAGCATGTACTACCTCTGCATGATCTAACCATGCTTAACTCAGCAGCTACTAACTCTTGACGAAGGGCCTTCGCTCGAAACGTCGAGTTTCTGCTTATTTTGTAAGGTAGTAATATAACCACTCTGTACTACCCACACTGGTACAGACAGTTTTAGTTAACTCAGCAGTGAGTTCTTCACAAATTCAGATCACATTAAGGTAGCTCAAGAGAATGCTATATACCTCTGCATCATCTAACCATGCTCTGTACAACATGAGATCACTTTAAGGTATACCCCACATTCAAGAACATGTACTACATCTGCATGATCTAGCCATGCTAAATAATTCAGCAGTGATTTTTGTCAGTACAACATCAGAGATACTTAAGTCAACACCCACAAGTTCTGTGCAACATCAAATCGATTCGGCCAAGGATATAGGGAAAGAGGAAGTCGTATTTATCATCCTATACTACAGAAGGACAAAACAACACTTGAGAGAGATTACAAGCTCTCCACCTGTATCATTTCCTGCATGTCAAAGACATTGATGATTTAGGATAAAATGAGGAATTACCTAGCGTGCCTGCAGGGCCGGGAGAGGAGGCAATTAAACACTATAACAACAAAAACAAACTTTGATCTTTTATTTTCAAAGTCTTCTAACCTATCTACGCCATTACTAATAAGATTATTCACTATTTACTACAATTTATTTATTTATTATTTACAATTCTTTTATACATTGATCAGTATGTCATATATCATTATAAGTTTTGGTTTACAAATGTAATGCGATTGACTTCGTTTTTTCAACTTTACAAAGTATATAGAAGAACGCCTGGTAGTGGACACTTTGCAAAATATTGACAAAGGGGGAAGGGGGGTGGGGGGAAGAGTTTACCAAATACCAATATATGACCAGCGTTTATAGTTAGAAATCTTAGTTCTTTAGACTTTATTGCCTTACATTGAATGAAATAGATAGCTTAATTTATAGCCTAGAAATGCTTTCATGGTTGAAATTGTTAATCGTTACAGCTTCGTTACAGTTATTCAGCTATCATAATCATTTATAGGCATTCAGAACTTATTGTGGGCAGTCACTGCCACCCCGTTGTTACAAGTGGCTAGTACATGTATAGCACTGCAACAACTTAACAAAGCGTTCAAAGAGCACCCCCTTCTGTTGAAAGCTAATTAGCTAAAACGTCGGATGACTTGTTGTACGTCAAACTAAACTCATGCTCCCCTCCCACAATTAATTTCGCATGAAGAACAGTTTGAAATAGTGGCCGTAGTAAATCTAGATTCCACTGTGGATTGGATTTTCAGTTATCCCAGTTTAGAGCTGTTTGGAACTAAAGAATACATTTTCGAGTCCATTCAAGACTAGAATCCCCCAGATAGTGGCTCCTTCATATGAACAGTATCCACAAATCTAGCATAGCAGATTACTTTCTCGTATGCAAATAACTACATCACTTGAGGGCGGTTCTAGACGATTATGTGAACACTTCAGCACTTGGTATATAACAACTGATAAACATTTGACTTGCACCTTGATCAATACGATTAAAGCTGGTAGATGTTCAAATATTTAGGCAGGCTCCACAGTTTGGGATATATAAAACCCATAAAGCTACCTCTACAAAAGCATTCTACTAATTCCACGCGGGCACAAAATAAGGTAGTCCCCCAAAAAAGCAGAATTATTTTTTAACATTATTCATCATTTGCGTCTTGGGGCTCCTGCTCGCTTTCGTCCTTGGGTCTCAGATCTTCTAGAACATGATAAATTGGAGGAGGTTTGATGGGTACTTCTTCTTCATCACCTGAGACGGAAATATAAATTGGTTCCTCATCCGGAAGCTGAAAGATTAAAAAGAAAAACTTTATTGCATGGGTAATGACATTCTATTAAAAATCTCAAAATAAGTTAGCAATGTCGAGGAAACACGGATTGAGATTTGCAAATTTTTTTGCTCGATTTCTGTGATATGCAGTTGTCTGATAATAACTTCACCTCAGTCACGTGTGCGAAGAGTGCCTCCAGTTTGACTCTACCAAAACACGGCAGGTTTCTTCCTGTAGTAACACAGGATCAATAAGGTACGGGTCTTATTTGACCTCCACGGAGAACAGTTTAGGAATAACAAAGCTATCTATCTATAATTATAAACTAGTATTAGTTTAGTTCGGTAATTAGGTTTCCTCATAAAGTAAAGGAGATCAATAAACGATATAACTCACAACGGAACACTAGGAAGAACAGTTTAGAATTGAAAGAGCTATCCAGTATAAACAAAGTTAGTTTAGTTTAGGTTTCCTCCTGTAGTAACAGTGGATCAATAAGAGATAATCCTTACTGGATCTCTAGGAAGAAGAGCTCAGAACTGATAGAGATAACCAGTATAAATAAAATTAGTTTAGTTCACAGGTTTCCTCCTGTAATAACACTGGATCAATAAGAGATAATCCTTACTGGACCTCTAGGAAGAACAATTTAGAACTGATAAAACTATAGAGTATTTATAAAATTCGTTTAGCTTAGGTTTCCTCCTGTAGTAACACTGGATCAATAAGAGATGATCCTTACTGGACCTCCACGAAGAACAGTGTAGAACTGACAGAGCTATCCAGTATAAATAAAGTTAGTTTAGTTTAGGTTTCCTCCTGTAGTAACACTGGATCTATAAGAATGATCCTTACTGGGCCTCTAGGAAGAACAGTTTAGAACTGATAGAGCTACAGTATCTAGTATAAATAAAGTTACTTTAGTTTAGGTTTCCTCCTGTCAGTGCCTTTTTTAACTATATATCTGGGGGGGGGGGACAATTGCCCCCCCAGGGAAAGAATTTGCCCCCCCTCCCAGTAAAGCCATTTCTGCCTCCGAAGTGCGAAGCAGAATTGCTCATGATTGCTGTCAGAATTGCAGTTGATTTACTTGATAATGAGATTATGCCCTTCCATAGCCTCCTCCACAGCCATCTTGTGTGTAATTCATATTGTTCTTCACCGAGTATTTCATAATAGCGATAGATTTCATGCAAACAATCCGATAAAATGCTAGCCTTTCCAAGCCTTGCGACTATTTCCTAGCACTCTCCTCCGCAGAGGCGTTGTGTTTTGTTAGGTTTTATTGCAAAATTTGTTTCTTAAAAATATCAAGTTATATTAAGAGCCCCCCCCCCCCAATCGCCACAAAAACCATTCTGTGCTCGAAGCTGAAACTGATTAAATACGTTTCGACTGAGGAAAAAGACGATATACTGGAGGAACTTGATTTGTGAAATCTCGTTAAAGCAGTTGTAGATATGGTTCCAAGAAGAATAGATTTAGTTTAGATTTTTAACTGTTAAATACATGTATGCATCATCATAGCATGAATATTTCTTCTCAGATTTATTCTGTATCGTATGAAAAAGCAACGCAATTTTGAGAATGCGGAAATGGTGTCTCATAGAACCTAAAATGATTTAAATGCAACATTTCTGATCAAAATCACATTAAGATCTGGCTACGCAACTGGTTATAGCTGTACGATTATAGCTACAAAGAGTTGAAGTTATTGTTTAAAGTAAAATATAGGTGAAGTTAATAAATTAAAGTTTTACAAAATCTCCCTTCAGACTCGCGCGTTCGCCAAACCTCGACGGCTCATATTTTTCGTTCTGCCTTTTTTCCTGTTTTGCCCCCCCAGTGAAAATTCCTTAAAAAAGGCACTGAGAAGAATTGAGATGTCGAATTTCACTCGCAGACTGCCGAGCAAGGAGTGAATAAAACAGAGTTGTGTCCTCCTAAATATACGCTATTCACTGCTCACAGACACGCCTTGGTACTCAGTGGGCAGATGATTTTCAGCTTAATTGAGCAATTTTCACAAACAACTACCCACAGCTTCCTGATTTTTCATGATAATTTAGTGCGTGTTTTTAATTGATCAATTTTACGCGGAATAACTCAAGCCCAGTCACGAAACATATTATAGCTAGGTTATCGTCCGACTGAGGCTTGTATTCAAAAGACAGCGCCGTAAATGACTCAAATCAACTCAGCTACAACTTGTACAGAATATATTCATCAAACTTTATTGTGATGGTATATATTGCTAATTGGGAAGAACAATGAGCCCTGTGAACAACGAAACTTTATCAGAAAATACAGGGTGTCCCAAAAAACCCGAAAACTTTTGAAATAACGTATTGTTAGAATTTGAATGCCTCAGCGTTACACACGTAAAAATCTCACATCTTGTAACAAGTTTGCCAACAAGCCGTCAACAAGATATATTCGCACTGCTTGGCACAAGTTGTCACCAGGTCTGGAACAACTTGTTGACAACTTGTAACAACCTTGTCGAAATTATCAGACATGTTGCAAGGTTGTTCTAACAAGTTCGTTACATGCTTGATGTAACAAGATTGTTACAACCTTGTGTTGACAACCTAGTAACATTCTTGTTATAACATGGCTGTAACAAACTTGTTGGCACAGTCTTGTATCAAGGCTGATAATGCCACCAAGCTTGTTCCAAGTTGTTATCAGCTTGTTACAAACTTGTTACAACAAACTTGGAACAAGCAGTGCGAACACAACTTGCTGACAGCTTGTGAACAGACTTGTAACAACTTGGTTGCAGACTTGTTGCGTTTTTACGCGCGGTGTATACCGAACCAACACATGCATAAAGAAACTGTTTAAGAAGCTGTTTTAAATTCCCAAGAGCAGAAAGTCGTGCGCTTTACAAAGATATTTTAATTTCTTAATAAGTCAATATTTAATATATGCACCCTGTCAATATTTTACGCATATTTGCGTTCAGCTTAGTGTTAGGGCATTCAAATTTTAACAATACGTCATTTCAATGCATGATTTTGCGTTTTTTTGGGGGACACCCTATATGGGAATTTGCATGGAATTCCTGACGGCATGATTACCTTTTTTGTTTCTCATTATGATATTTATGAAGTGCTGTAACATTGAATTTTGAATTGACCGGTACTTGATTCTGACTCCAGTTGCAAATTTTCTTCTACATCTCATGGCATGGCCGTAATTAATATGGACTACACATACACGCAAAAATCTAACATCTTGAGCAACTCTGCCAACAATTAGTCGTCAAAGGTTGTGTTCGCACTGCTTGTCCCAACTTGTCAACAAGTTTGGAACGTGCTGTTAACAACTTGTCTTGTTGATATTTGGCAGACTTGTTGCAAGGTTGTTCCAACAAGTCCGATACAGTCATGATATAACAATATTGTTACAACCTTGTGTCGTCAATCATGACTGCATCAGACTTGTTAGAACAACCTTGCAGTAACAAGTCTGATAATCTTTTGTTACAAGTAATTGTCATAGTTACCAGCTTGTTCCAAACTTTTTACAACAACTAGGAACAAGCAGTGCGAACACAACTTGTCGACAGCTGTGAACATATTTGTGACAAAGACATGAGAGACATGTAACAAGTTAACAACTTGTGAGCTTTTACGCGTGTGTATTAGACGAGAAACTTGTTTTGGAGCATCATCAGGGAGCCCACTTACAAATTGCGATTTTCAGTGAGGCCCTAAAATATGAACATTAAAATTACAATGTATAAATACAAAGCGTACCGTATTTACTCGTTTGAGCGCCGCCCCCGATTGAGCGCCGTATTTGAGATCAAATTTTTTTAAAGAGCACCGCCCCCGAATGAACGCCGCACTAAACAGTGTAAAAACTTCCCACCGTCAAAATGGGGACATTCAGCGACAAAGACATTTAAAACTTGTTTATTTTATTGTTAAAAGTTCTTCTTATAATTCACAAATAAAAGTTTTTTTAAAGAGCTCCGCTGCCGATTGAGCGCCGCCCCCGAATGAGCGCCGCATCTGAAGCTCGGGAAATTTAAAGAGCGCCGCGGCGCTCAAACGAGTAAAGGCCCTGTTACACGGTGCAATTTTTCATGCAACTTGTCTCGCAATGGCGTTGCGAGACAAGTTGCACGAGTCATTGCACCGTTTAACATGCCTTGCAATGGTCAAAATCTTTGCGAGACAAGTTGCATGAAGCATTGCACAGAGTAGAAGTCGGTTCTACTTTTGGCAACGATTGCACTAATTATTTTTAGCATTGCAGCGTGTAACATGGCTTCGTGCAACTTGTCTCGCAATGTTTATGGCTTGGAGAGTTCCTATTGGCTCTCCCCAGTACACGCGCTTTAGTGCAATTAAAATTTGGCGCCAAATATAGCGCCTCTCCCTAGTCTCTTCGCATGCCTCTGTCCCCTATCGTTGCGAGTTGCATGAAAATCATTGCAGCGTGTAACACCTCTTGCAATGCATTATCAAAATTTTTTTTAAACATTGCGAGACAAGTTGCATGAAAAATTGCACCGTGTAACCAGGGCCCGCGGAGCGTATTAGAGAGTGGGGGGGCTAAATCATCAATAAAACCCCCAATTAATTAATTTAGAAAGTTTCATTTAGATTTCTATTTTAATAATTTTGGCTGTCAAAAAAAGTGGGGGGGCTAAAGCCCCCCCAGCCCCCCCGTCTCCGCGGTCCCTGGTAACAGGGCCTTAAATACGGTATTTATAAGATAAAAAGCCAGAAAATTAATTTAAGAATTGCTAATTGCAATCTTAACACAATTAATTAAAAGATAAAGTTGTACATATCCATGGGAGACTGTTCCAATCATCAACGAAGTGGCTTTGTCCCCAGGTAAACTAGTTGTGTAGGAATGTGGTTTAAATGATCAATTATTGTTAATATTTAAACGAGTATATTATACTGTACAGTGTGTATAAAAAAAGTGAACCCTTTCAAATTCAAATTAGCTACTACGTATTGTCACAGAATAAAGATCAGTAACAGAAGGGCCACTCAGCGGTGCAACGTGTCCTCGTTTTTTTATGCAAAAATATGCAGTTTACTGGCCAGAAGGCGGAGCAGCCAGCCAGTACAGCGTGTTTATTGGCCAGAAAATGTCATTGACTGGCTAGGAAGATGGCGGCCAACATGCGTAATGCGACATGCGCGAGGACAGAAACTTCAAAGCTTCCGACGTAAGTGGCCCTTCTATATGATCTTTATTCTATGGTATTGTAGTAATTTGACAGCTCTAATTGCTTTGAATTAATGGTTGTGCATTAAGAACACAAGGTCTTGTACTCACGGAACAAAACACAAAGAAATAAAAATTAGAAAATCAGCATGCAAGCGATGAAAAATTAAAATCCCAATCCAAGAGACCGTTCATTCCCTTGTAGGTAAAAATAAGACGATGCATGCATAGGCGTCGAAAGATCGATAAGTGGGGGGGACCATATTCATATATTCGTGTTCTGCATTATTAATTTTTTTTGAAATCGATTGTTTTTACGGTCTGTGAACACGAATATATGAATATGGTCCCCCCCCTACTTATCGATCTTTTGACGTCTATGGATGCATGCGTCGTAAAACTGGGACGATGGGGTCTTGTCATGCACTATAAATGCGGCTCTGAAGGGAGAGCAATTCAAACGTCGCTTGATCTTCTCGTGACATATCAAAATGTCAATGCATGACATGTCTCATGTCGACAGAAAGACATGTCTTATGGCATGCTCTTCGCGTCTTCTCGTCGGACAGTCGCGTCGGCACCGTTTGGGCAGATAGAATTGTATAGAACCACCCCTTCAGCTTAATAAGTGAGCTGTTTTCGCAACTGAGTCAAAGAACTTTATTAAATGCAAAACTTTCTCATTGTTCACGATATTAGTGTGTGTGTTTTAACCAATTTCTACGCGGAATAACTGAAGCCTAGTCACGAAACATTTGCCCTTCTAAAAACATTCCTGATAGATTTTAAACAGAATATGCAGGGATTAAATATACCATAACGAGCTCGAGGCGCCTGACTATATTTTAGATGGATGTACAACGAAGCAGGAAGTCGTTATTAATTTAAAAGATATACTAAATAAGCTATAATGTGGAAAATAAACTTTATAATTGGTTTTAGTCATTAACAAAGAAATTTTAATTTGACCATCAGTATAGAATAAAGAATGTTTTGATAGCGTATATGAATCCTAAATTGCACCGTTTAACTTAGCTGTCCATACCAGTATACATCTTCGTTTGTGATTTAATTTCTCATGTCGAAAACACGAATATTATTTAATTAACATCCAGTTGTTAGGTCAAAAATACTTGCCTACTTGGTTAGCGTCACACTCTCACAAATTTTCAGAGGCGGGAGGGCGTTTTTTTTTTGTAATTTTTACTGTGCCGTTTTTTTTAAAAAAATTTTTAATAGCATTTTGTGGGGGATGGGGATGGTACTGATGTTGGTAAGGCCGCCATTTTGATATAAGAATAAAGAATGTCCAAGCCCACGCGCTCCTATCGATCAGTATATAGCGCGAAGGTCTGAGTATCAGAACATTTTCAAATATTAAACTGTTTTAAACTGCAAAACGAAGAGATTATTATATAGCCTATGACTATGTATCACTGCGAAGAATGACTGAATATATCCTGAAAAATAATATTGCCTGATGTATACGCTATCTAGCTGATGTATCTACAATTATACCTATATTTAACTAGCTATAAAGCGACGACCTAATGGACGATTTAAACTACACGACTTTTGCTGAGTTAAACAGCCGCAGGCAACCTGTTTACAACTTGAATTGTCAAGTGTAAATCAAGCACACAATTCGCCCACGACAACGTAATTAGCGAGTTAATGGACCTTTCCCCTTATAACTAAAATTTTTATCTAGACAAAAATTTTATCACAGCTTGAAAGAGCATCACAAAATTAGTAATATTCCAAAGTTTTGTTGCGAAATGTTGTAAAATGCGGATAATATAGCCTTGCGAAGTTTGCCGTTTTTCAGTCATTTTGTATTACGCACGGGAAAGTGACAGCCCTTGGCCGACTCGGCTAATCGGGTGTTGGGGCATCAATTTCCCGTTTGTAATACAAAATGACTGAAAATTGCAAATTTCGCAAGGCTATATTATCCGCATTTTACAACATTTCGCAACGAAACTTTGGGATATTACTAATTTTGTGATGCTCTTTCAAGCTGTGATGAAATTTGTGGCTAGCTAGATCAAAATTTAGTCTATAATGCAAATGGTCATTCGCCCACGACAACATAATTACATAAGCGAGTTAATTGCATGTTGATTTACACAAGACTCGCAAGCTCTTTCAACTCAAGTTGGAAGCAAGCCAGGTTGTATGCGACAGTTTTAGGCAAAAGTTGTCGGCCTTAACTCATTCGTTACCGAGGTACACAATAGTCAATGCACGTTAATTGGCTCGATTCCTGCCAGAGGGTGAATTCAGTTGCATTTTTCGCAAATGCACTCCTGGTCAGGTCCAGGGGCGCCAGAACAATGTGAAGCGGCGGGGGCAGCCATTTCAAAAGGGCACTTGCTTCTCAGCCATCATTTTTCTAAACGTCATTATTTGTTAAAACTTTACTGTATCGATACTCAATTACTTGCAGGGCAGCTTAGAGGTTGGCGGGGGCCCGGGGCAAATTTTTTTTTAGGGGCCCCTATCTAAATAATTTTTCCGGAAAATTTTTTTTCCGAGAACAACCTTCCCCACCGTCGACAACTTTTTAGGTAAAAATTTTTCCTGACGAGTACGTTGCAATTGCTTTCCAGGGACTTTATCTCGTTTTTTAATGCCAATTTTCGGTACTTAGCCCAAAAAACAGATATTTTGTCCTTTGTGCGGAAATATTTAACATACAAAAAAGACTGGGGCCCAACAAAAAAATTTTCAGGGGCCCCCAACACCTCGGGGCCCGGGGCAAAACGCTTGTGTAGCCTTTAGTCGGTCTCAGTGACTAATATTTTTTTAGGGGGGGGGGGAGCAAAATGGGGTGGGGTGGGGGAAATAATTTTGCGCCCCCTTGCCCCCCTTGGCGCCGCCACTGCTGGTCGTAGCCAATTATTGTGTTTCTATATTATGTTCAAGACGAGTTGGTTGGGAGGAGTATTGTCCATTGTGACTAACGACCTGTTTCACATATATCATACATGTATTGAACAGTACACGATAGAATGGAATTTATTGCGTTTTATTTTATTACTCTTAAACATGGGAGACCATTAATCATTATTACAAATACATAAACATTCATTAAAATTACAGTTAATATTAATAAGAAAAAAATGAATATGCAGCAAAACTAAAAATGTTCAGTATAGCCTTAATTAAATGAACGATAGAAAAGTAAGTGAAAAATAGAAAAACATCAATAATTGCATGTGAGCCTTCAGGACTTTAAGAACTCCTCAATGAAAACGACAGATCAAGAATCGCCATACTCTGTCCCTAAAAAAACACGAAAGAGATATAATGTCATATTATATATTATCATATACATGATTAACGAGTGCCCATGTTATGCTGTGTAAATTTTAAATCATCATTATTCATTTCTTTAGAAATTAATTGTTTTCAAGATCTATTGAATACGGAAATATTTGCATAGCATGATCAAATTGTCTGGCTGGCTTCGCCACTGAGTAATGCCCACCACCCAGTTCCAAACAGTACGTAATTTACGATTACAGGGTTCGTAGCGGTCTTTGTAATCCTTGAAAGTCTTTAAATTTGGATTCAGGTCTTTGAGGTCTTTGAAAAGCCTTTGAATTGTGTGAAAAAGCGAAGAAAATCTTTAAAAGTCTTTAAATTCTTTAGTGAGTGTTTGATTATACGATTTCCTAGCTAATAAAATAGATTGATTGAAGCAGGATTTTCGCAAATATCGACAAATAGGTACATTTTAGGATGTGATTTCACTAATTAGGATGTGAAGGGACTAATTAGGATGTGAAGGGACTAATTACCGGGTGAAACTGGTGCTTCACACTCCCAATTTTTCGACACTGACTGCTCTCAAAGGTGTTTGAAAAATCTTTGAAAATAGACAGAAAACTTTGAAAGTCTTTGAATATTTTTGGTTTTGGAGACTACGAACCCTGGATTAGTCGCCGTATATGAGAGCAAAATTACGTATGCCAAAAAAACCCACCGCCCTCGAATAAACGTCACACTTATTCATAATAATGCAGCAGCGCATAATAATAAAATAAAAAATAGATAAACAAATAAAATTTAAAAAAAAATGCACCCAAGGTGAAAGCAAAACCTCCTGAAGAATTATGAATGTTGAACTTACTGGTAGCTGTTGACGTGATGACTTTTTGCCCCAGTGATAAAATAGCCTTGTGGTACCCCGTAGTTCTTACTGCCTTTAAAGGTATTGACGTAACCAGTCCAATAACAACTATATTGACACACTCTTCTGGTGCGACAGCATCTGAATCTAAATCTTCTGTCTTGGTAAATATTGTTATGGGCCGAGTGTATACCTTATGAATTGAAAATCATAAAATGTTATCAATGAACACTGGAAAATATTTATACTTCCGGATAGTACATCATTGTGGCTATGGAACCTCGCTTTCGTGTGTGTGACATAATAATAATAATTTTATTGTTACTGTCGATGTTGCTGTTGTTGTTGTTGTTGTTGTTGTTCTTGCTGTTGTTATTGTTGCTGTTGTTGTTATTGTATATGTGAGGGGTAGCAGTGTTTTACTGTTACTATGTTTCTGTTCACAGCTATAATGTTACTTTGATCTTTATAATATGATATGACTTGTACTGAATTTTGTTGTGCAAGCAATATACTTCGCAAGAAATGAAAATTGAGAAAACGTATAAACTTTAGTGAGACAAAACATACTCTTAGAGTGCATTAAACATTTTTATTTGAAGTGCTTTGTATTAGAGCAGCATGAGCTCTATAACCTCTAACTCCTAACCTTAATATCTTCGTCTAACACAAATCTAATCTTTATTTAAAACTAATCCAAATTTTTTTTGAAAGTCACAAAGTAAATTCAAAGGTGAAGTTCATGTTGATTAGATTTATTGACTGGAAATGGGTGCTAATAAACCGCTTTCATTTATTCAGAAATACCGGTATTGACCCTGATTAATTTAATTAATGAAACAGTATGGATAAAAAAGCTGTAAAACTTTGTTATGGACAAGTCACAACTACTGTATTATACTTTACCTGCGAGAACTCCAGTTGGGCATTGGTATAGCAATTCGCGGTTGTACCAATTTAACCAACCTGACCAATAACAGATGCTTGTAATTTTATAATCGCGTCTGCAGTAGAAAAGCCATGAACGGTCTTTGTGGTGATTGCTGAAATAGCTTATCATACGAGACATACCATAACCTACAGAATAATTTATTTGAAGTGAGGGGAAAACATATGTTGTAAAATCACATAGTATTTCAATGTATGTTTAAAGTTGTTTCAACACTGGGAAACTGCATACCTCGGCAAGCGAATCAAATTATGTATAGACCCTTTTCATAAATGGCTGCCGATTAAAAATTCTTTTACGTGCATATAAATTGCCCAACTAGTCTCGTTTCTGGGTAGAAATTCCTTTGAAATCTTAACATGAGTACGAGGCTAGTTGGGCCAATTTATATGCACATAAAAGAATTTTCAATCCGATCGGCAGCCATTTATGAAAAGGGTCTATAATATGATGTATAAATGACATAATGGACTAATCATTTAATTTCAGTTCACTCTGCCGGGCAAAGAAAGACAAACTTTTGCTTTTCTCAACCGGCAAACAAACTTGAAAAGTGTGTTTAGTGATTTATTTGTAATAGGAAGAGCTTTAGATGGTACGCCAAAGAGAAAACGATGTTTAAAGTTCAGTAAGTTTTGCTTATATATTGCTTTATAAATATGGCGTTAATTTTACAGCATTAATGATAATTGTATTTAAATTGACAATGTTTAAATATTTTTGCGTTTCTCAACCGCCAGATATATTTGCGATTAGGTGTTTACGACAGAAAAAATATTAAGCATATTTTTAGGATAGCTTGTATTAAGGGACCGGTCATAAAGTAATTACTAGAGGGGGGTGGAGGATAAATGAAATTTCAAGTACATATTTCCATACCCTCCAAAAACCTATGGAAAAATTTTCGTAACCCCCTTCAATGTAAGTGAAAATTTTCATACCCCCCCTCTTTCAATCATTAACAGGTTCTAATGGTGTGAGCTTGCTAGCATTGTCATTGACAATTCAGATGTATCAGATTTGTACTCCAAAAGTTCCACGGATACTGAATGCTACTAATTATCAATTAAACCTTTAGAAAAGTGTTTTCCAGGGGCGAAACTCCCCCTTTTAATTCGGGGGGGGGTGTCTGCCAGAATTGCTCTGCCAAAACCGATGATGCCCAGCAGCAAATTTTTATTTCTGGCCACTATTTTCCCCAAAAATGTTGGCGAGCGGGGGAAGGAGGGTGGGTGGGGTGGGGGTTAAAAAAAATTTTCCGGACATTAAAATGGGTCAAAAAAAAGTTTTCCGGACATAAACCAGTTAAATTAAGAGTGAAAAAAAGTTTTTCTACAAATTCCTCTTAATACATGGGTAAAACCCTTATTTTTGGGCCAATCTCTGTAAAATTTAAGTCTATAAATTCTACTCACTTCCCTCTGAAAGCCCTGTCAGTTACTTAATAACTCTACATTCTATCATTCAAAACCTTTGATTGCCACGCCTGCCGATCCATGCAGATGATTCGTATTTTACCCATACCCCCCTCAAGTTTTGTCCCTGGTGTTTTCTTTATATATACATGCAGAGTAAGGGACTGGTCATAAAGTATAACTGCTAGGGTTGGTTGGAGGTAAATCACAAATTTTGCCAATAAGTTCGGTGACCCATCTTAGGATGTAGATAAAAATTTCAAAGCCCATCTAATCTTACAAAACATTTTTCATGACCCACCCAGGCTAAATTGAGAAAATACACTTTTATAATAAAAAAACTTGCAGGTATGAACATTGTAAGTATACACAGCACTGTTTGATATACATAATTCCACCAAGCTTGACAAACACATTGATACTGAACTGCTCTCCAGTTGCATGCATGGTTGTATTTGCTGTGATTCGACCACTTCTTGTTGTTGTATAAACAAGTACTGGCTTCAATAGCATCATTTGCATTTGATAATTTGGATAGTTTTGTTTACTTTTATCATTAATATCTTTATTTTTTGAAGTAGACATGCATGGGTTTTTGTTTGGTGGCCCAACCGTGGACGTACAAAAAAATTGGCGGCCCATCGAAACTGCCCAAAGATTTTTCATGGCCCATTCCAAATCACTCCAGCCCACCCTAGCAGTTACTTTATGACCGGTCCCTAAGTGGGCAGGCCGGGCCAGAAACATAAACAGTTAAAATGTTTATTAACATACCAGCTGGACATTGTCTTGTAAATGTCGCATCAGGTCTGGTGTAAGCTGCATTAATGCTCATTATTTGAGCAAGAAGGATCAAGCTTGCCAAAGCAGTGACTGCCGTCATTGTCGTTTACTACAAAACAAATCGTAAAATTGTAGATTAGTTATTTTTGACAATATCAATTTATTGTATAATATATAGAGAATTCCCAATTTAGAGTTCCGTATTAAAAATCCCACAAAATGACAGTTAAAAAATCTCAAAATCGTTTGGAAAATCTACAAAAATCCTTTCCGAATCCACAAGCTCTTCAAAATTATAAAATTTTTCCGAAAAGTCTTTCAAAATTTGCCGAAAATCTAAAACAATCTCTGGAATATTTTTGAAAGAACTCTAAAGGATTCATGGCAATAATCTATACACTTGCTATACAGTTTTCAAATCTCATAGATTGATTTAGGTCCAGCAAAATCAATACTGCATGTATGTCTGGTGATGGCAAGAAAGGCCGAATTAGTTAGATTATAAATCCTAAAACTGTGGCATGCAACCTGCTTATATATACAACTTGAGTTGTTAACTGTGTAAATCAAGCACACATGCAACTCGCCTATACATACTATACATTGTCGTATAATATAATTGCATAAACACATGTCTGTTTTTCTTACCTGAAACGGTAGAATCTTCACCGTGAAAAGCAGAAAAATTGAGAATATCGAACTTCACTCGCAGACTGCCGAGCAAGGAGTGAATAAAACAGCGTTGCGTCCTCCTAAATATATGCTATTCACTGCTCATAGCCACGCCTTAATTGGTACTGCAAGTGGGCAGATGAAAATGTATTTCGAACTCCTGTTTCAGCTTATAATTGAGCAATTTTCACAAACAACTGCACAGCTTCCTGCATTTTTCATGATAATTTAGTGTGCGTTTTTAATTTTCAACCAATTCTACGCGGAATAACTGAAGCCCAGTCACGAAATATACTATAGGTTATAGTCGGATTGACGTACTTAAAAAACTGCAGTAAATAACTCAAGTCAACTCCGCTAAAATAAATTCATCAAAATTATTGTGACTTTATATTGCTAATTGGGAAGAACCGATGAGCCCTCATGTGTACAATATGACTACTTTGGAACCTTATCAGAAAATATACATGTTTATTGCTTTGTTTCGTTTTCCTTTCTGATATTTATGAAGTGCATTGAATTTTGAATTGAGTTGATATTCTGCCGTTGCAAGTCATGCCTATATAATTGTATATAGCCCCATGAATAATGCAGTTGCACGATCAGTACCGGATTCGCATCGAATGCAGTTACACGATACCGCATTCGACATCAAATTTTATTGCTTCGAGGTGAATTTGGCACTTAGAATTATGATAATGTAACATAATTAAACAAAAACTCACTTCATATATTATATGAAAAGTTGTAATAGCAGACAAGACTAGAAAACACCTTAAATTGATGTCGCTCATATCACGAATACGGTATCGTGTAACTGGGGCCTATATATAAGCATGTAAACTTAGGCACGATTAAACATCTCACGTGGTGACAGTCGTGAATTAATATGGACATAATATATACACGCAAAAATCTAACATCAAAAGTCTGCAAACAAGCCGTCAACAACATTACAAGTTGTATTCGCAGCTTGTCCCAAGTTGTCAACAAGTTTGGAACATGAAGCTGTTAACAACTTGTAACAACCTTGTTGATATATATATCATGCAGACTTGTTGCAAGGTTGTTCCAACAAGTCTGCTACAGTCTTGATATAACAATATTGTTACAACTTTATTGTGTAGTGAACTTTGTAACATTCTTGTTATATTATGACTGTATCAAACTTTTCAGAACAACCTTAATTGTAACATGCTGATAATGCCATCAAGCTTGTTACAAGTTGTGAACTGACAGTTTGTTCCAAACTTGTTACAACAACTGGGAACAAGCAATGCGAACACAACTTGTCGATAACTTGTAAACAGATTTGCAACAACTTGCCTGCAGACTTGTAACAACTTGTGTGCGTTTTTACGTGTGTAGAACATGCAATATTGGTGCAGCCTATAAGTAGCCTAGCTGCCCAGATACTGTTATTAAATGACTAAAGTAATTAGCTTTTAAAAGGTGAATATGATTTTACAGAATGCATGCAGCTAAACTGTGATGCAGGCCGTCGACTTGTCCTTAACGCATAAACTAGACTCGATCAGAAAGTGAAATGACTTGACTCGTTACTCGACCATGTATATTGATTTGTCACTATATTTTGCAATAATTAATTAGATCTAGTATATTAATTAGGTCTAGTATATGAAAATACGATTTCCGTACTATTTCCAACGAATTCGAAGATCGATATCATTTACAAATAGTAAGGATTTTGAAAGAAAATTCCAATGATGCCTTTGTAATAATTTGGTAGCTAGGTTTGACCACTATGGTTTGACAGAATGATTACGTGGGACAGAGGCATTTGGAGAGACGTTGAAGCGACAGGTTTTGTCGCTTAATGTGACTTTGGAGCGACAACAATTCAAACTTCGTTCCTCTCGTGACACGTGACCGTGCCGACATAAAGACATGCCTCGTGACAGTCGATTTGGCACCAGTGTGGGCAGTAAGACCTCCCCTTTACTTCAGCTCATTTGAGCAATTTCGCGACTGAAACAAACAACTCTATTATATGCACAACTTCCTCATTTTTCATGATTTTAGTGTGTGTTTTTAAAACATATTATAGCACTAATGATAATCTTATCTTAAAATGTGTCAACTTATCGATCGCCACAAAAGTTAACGCTTGAAGATTGTCACAAATAGTGGCATAAAACTTAAAGTGGCGATAGACTGAAGCATTTAAAGATAACAAATTAATTCGCTCTGCTAAATAGGCCTATTTGTAGTATTGAGCATTCTTTTATCTATAACGAATATGATACACACATATATATATATATATATATATATATATATATATATATATATATATATATATATATATATATATATATATATATATATATATATATATACCGGGTGTCCCAAAAGAAAGTACTCCTGTTTGATTCGTAATAACTTCTAAACAAGTAAAGCTTTTAACGAGAAATAACTTGCATTAAATAGAGGAAGGACAAACTTAAGTTTTGATATATTACAGTTGTATTTTACTTAAAAAGTCACGGAGATATCAATGTTCAAAATTGGGAGCATATTTTGGGATGTGTCTAAAATTAGGGAAAATCGGCATATCAAATATTAATTCCAGCGTTTGTTTGCTTAATGACATATCCGGCTAACTTGTATTTCAGCGAATTGTCGTTAGGGTTTGTAAGGGGTATGGCGTAGATTTAGACATCTTACATGTAAGTCTTAGCTCATTGTTTCCTGAAATATGAACTTCGAAATTATGCAAGTATTGACAAGTATTTAATAGGTCTTTACAAACTTAAAGGTATACGTAAAAGACCATGCATGGAAGGCAGGCGCTTAAATTTTTCTTAAATAGCATAATTTTTTTATGTTTTTAATGGGTTCAAACAGACTGATTTGATTATTTCTCGGTTAGAGCAGGATGAATATTATTCTTTATTGAAAGAAGTAATATTGCTTTTTGCAAATACGCATCACCGCGTATCAATTAATGCTACTATTCTGTTACGTTTTGTTCCAAAAATGTTGCATGTCTCTGGAGAGTTGCTTAATTGTTATGTCTTATGAAGTTGTATGGTTTGATTGTGTTTTATATAATTTTCAGTTTACTCTGAACTTGCCAAGATTAAAAAAAGGCAAAGGAGTTTGGGTGTTCTTAAATTAACAAGATTTCAGAACGTTGCAGAAGTTAGAAGAGCTTCACAATTCCATTGTGACAGCATGCCCTAATTGAGAACTGCGAACGATCGATGAGGATCCTTCACGATGCAGTGGTCTCATAAAATAAGGAAACGTATTCGTGCCAGGAACACACG
>CACRXK020002576.1:0-42311 GCA_902702795.2 Paramuricea clavata
ATTTTGGAAAACACGCGTGCACGGTGTGTACTGAAAAATGCTTTTTAGTAACATACAATAAATCCAATCATCAATCACGGTAATGTATGCTATAATATGTTTTTCGGATATATACAGTAGTGTAAATGGCGATATCGACTTTACAGGCGATATCAAGTTTTACGTGTCTAATAACCGTTTGATATTTGTTGTGTAGTATTTTATTCTTTCGCATGTAGTAAGAGCATTACTGGGACTATTTATTTTCTAAGAGATTAATCTGTCTTTAACACACCATTAATATCTGAAATATAGCCGGTAACTGGCCTTTTGAAGCTCTTCGGATCGAACGAAACGAAAATTCTCACGATGAGCGCGATTTTACAGACTGGTGCCTAGTTTTCGTACTACGCGCGCAAAGCTTCCCGGGATAGCGTCATTTATTCACACCGCCATTACGCCATATTTTTCAAGCCTTCATTCTGAATTTATGGGTTCGAAAAATTCGCTTTTTTTAAGCGACGACGAATGATTTGAACAAAGAGGAAACAGCGGGCATGACTGAATAACGTTCAGGTAAGCATATTGTTATGTTATATGTATAATGGAGCAGTTTTGAAAGTAAATATTCGCTATCTTCATTCATGAATTTTGAGCATGTGTTCATGTTTAAAATTTGAATTTGCCGCGACAATATTTGAATTAAAAAGATGATATATTAGTTTTATAGAAGGCTTACATTTGAATTTATATTAAATTATGTTTATTGTATAAAGGGCAACTAATATTTGTGTATATGAATATATGACAGACTACCAGATAACAATGTTTCTGGTATAAAGTATAAATATAGCTTGGCATCTACTCAATCATCATATGCTCAACTACACATGTCCCAGCTAAACATGGTTTGAGAAAATGTAACCACTTGTTTCAAATCAACTGCTACTTTCATAAGTTTCTAATTTTTATATATCTAGGTTTTTTATGTCCAAATTCTTCAATCAATGAGAAAATCTATTTCACTGTTAGAGGTGTTATGTACCATAAGCCCAGTAGCCCACTACGTTATTCAACATTGACATTGTCTTTTAATTAACCCATTAAGCTGCGGAGCTTCCCCATTGACAAGTAAAATTGTCTGGCGTTAGACAAGTGAAAAAAAAGTAGAGCGCACTGGGGCGCGTTGTGGCTCAATGGGTTAATATATCAGAGAACAATATTTAAAAACATTGACTTTATAGCTTAAGTCAACGACAAAACGTCGTTAATTAATCAAAGTGCATTATTACTATGTGTTTATTTTCCTGTTTATGACTGACTTGTTTATTATACTAACACAAAAGATTGAATGTCCATGTATAAGCTCTATCCCTCCTATATACTGTAACCCCCCCCTTTGTATAAGCCCACCAAATATATAGCCCAGGGTTTATAGTCCGAGATTTACGGTATTCCATGAACCCATTAAGATGTGATGTTGTGATGGATTAACAGACTATGTGTGCATGTCTCAGTTACATTAGCACTTACATACCCTAATTTAACCCATTAAGCTGCAGAGCTTCCCCGCGTTTTCCCCCGTTTCCTAGGATACGAGGCCTCATCACGATTTATGAATAAGGTCTATAGTACTCTGATTTTCCATTTAACATACGAGCCTCTAGTCCTGGGATAGGGTGCAGTACATTTTGATTTACGTTGGACAAAGCTACAGTTCAGTCGGACACAAATACACTCAGGTCGGACAAACAATAAACCTCAATTTCACTTTGGTCGGACAGAATGTCTGGTGGTTTCCTCTCTACGTCGGACAATTTCACTAATGGGTCGGACAATGTCCATGACCGACCGATATTTTAAGGCCTGCATAGCCGGATTAACCCTAACCCGTAGTTAAAATTTATGTATTTCTACTACAGTATCTTTTTGTTTTAAAATTATGAAAAGAAAACTCCTATGGTACTGATCCAGACAAGATGTCTAAAGAAATATTTCCAAATTTACAAACAAACTGTTAGGAAGTTTGCTTAATCTAAGGTTAACTTATTGGCTTTCGAACAATCAACCCCTGCATGGTGATTTTGTTTGTCAATGGGGAGTGTGTTGGACTTAAAAGGTTTTAACCTTTCATTGAAACTGGATTGTCTGCCCGCATTTTGTGTTAACACATTATTAAGATAAAAGCCAGACTGCTTTCAGTACTTCATGATTTTACTATGTCTAACATCAGAGGGTCACATTTCATATTTAACCCTTTTAGATGCAAAGGCCATTTTAGTCATCCAGAGGGGGAGGGAGTCTAAGAGTAGAATCTTCTGAGACTGATAATAGTAAGATGTACTAAGACATCAATGGAATGGGGGGGGGGGTTAAATTCCAAGTTTCTTTGTATGTCATGCTTGAAGTTTTCAAGGATGGATAGATCGGCTTAGATAAAAATGTCAATGTGGCAACTTGAATATGGACATCTCCCTAATTGGAAACAGTTAAAGTCCTTAGTTTGTTTGTTTGTTCAAACTCATGAATACATTTAGCTAGCTACACCACCCACATGATCTGCTTAGTAATATATGTAACAACCCAATTCACCCAATTAACCCAGTTTTCAGCACTTTCTTAAATTATGTCACCTTTCCTAATGCCGGACAAGTTAATTTGTGTGTAGCTAGATTTTGCCCATGTTTCATGTTGACATATTTAGATGCAATTTTCCCTAACACTCCCTACTTTAAGTACTTTAATATTGAACTGTGACATCTCATGCTAGACAATTTTACTTATCGACTGCATGGACTCATTTCACCTATTAACACCGAAGAAACAATTTCCTCTTAAATGTTGCCTACTTTCGGTCCTTTCTAGGGGTGTGCAGGACAGAGTATTTCTGCTATCCAGCCAGATACAGGATATGCTGGATGGCTGAAAAATATCCAGCCTGATTAAGGGTATTATTCAAATAATTATATAAGGTTCAGGCATCATTTAAGGTTAAGTACTGGTAATAATTTTATTTGGTTAAAAAGTAAACAGTCTAAAACTAGTAAACCTGCATCATTGGTAGCAAACATGCATCATTGGTAGCAAAAGCCTCGTTTACATCAGTTAAAAGTTCAAATCCCCATTTACTGTACAAACAAACATTGAAAATACTGATCATATTTATCATATTTTTACTTCAATGATCATGATATGATAACCTTATCAAATCATTTTCTAACTTGAAAAGAAGGCCTGAACCCTATATGAATTAGCCTGCGTAGCGGGCGTTTAGTGCGGGCGGGAGAAGAAAGGGCGTCGTTAAATAAACGCCTGCCCAAATGCCTATGATTAATTTGTTCTTCTCCGAAGAATCTTCGGAAAAGCTTCCCATTGGTTAAACTCGTTAACGGAAGTAATTACGTAACTCAAATGTGAACAATAATTTTGCTCGCGTTGACGCGTTTATAGTCGCGTATCAAAAATATGCCGCCTGTTTAATAATGCTTTCGAGGAAACTTTCTTATATTTCAAGTATTTAGGCTTCAAAATTCAGTTGAACCAGAACAGAGAAAGTATATTATTAATTTGCTACGTGGTGAAGACGCCGGTTATCGCAATTCTTCCTAGGAATACGGAAAAGTTTGATCTTTCAATTATACATTTTAAATATATCCTGAATATTTCGTTAATTAATATAGTTGTCTTGTTATTTGTTCACTTTAAAGTATAATTCAAGACCAGATAGTTGAGGCTATATCACTTGGCATTGCAGCTATGAGGTTGAATGATGATTTTAAGAATATAAACATTTCAAAACATGCTCAACTGTTATATTTGCTATACGGCAGAATACGTTAAACAACCGTGGTTCAGGAGTCTTTTAAAAGATAAAAGCTCTGTGCACGTTGTGACTGACTGTTGTCTAAAATAGCTTCAAAAGCTCAATAATTCATGAGGAAAACACAAAGAAAAATCATAAACGTGTCGTATCCTTGATTTATGATAGAGATTCCCCTTGATTTACATAAATTTTAATGATTTTCTGTACATATACACACCGAATTTTTTGAAAGCTACTTCGCCAATGAACGTATACTAGATCGATCGTTTTTGAAGCAATTTAAAACATTCGCAGTGCGTGTATTATCAGACCATCTTTATATCTGATAAAACACTGCTGCTCGTGTTTTAAATAGTGCATAAAATCTCTGCAAATCTCCGTAGTTGCCGAGCAAAAAGCATGCATGATGCTAAATATAAATCTCGACTATGATTGGATAATGGGTGAAGGTACTAATTACAAAACGTCAATCATCCTTAATGGGCGAAAACAAATTGTCATAGCCAATTTGGGCAGGCGTTCCCTCTGTACCCGCCCGTCAGCTAAACGCCTGCTACGCAGGCTATATATGAATAATATCCGGCATTGGGTAGCCGGATACCAGATAATGAATTAAAATCTTAATATCCGGCCAGATACAGTATCAGTCCATTGCATCCTATGTCTTGAAATGCCAAACAAATTAACTTGTTAAATGACTGTATATTGATATTCAATATACTTAGCTAATATATGCACCCTTTTATTGTTAACCCTTTGAGCAGCAATGTGCCCAAGTGCACCCTACTTTGTTATGTTGCACTTAACTAACACCAGACATTTTACTTTGTGAAATGCCAGACAATTTTACTCCTCAAGAGCAGTGTCCTGCTCACTAATGGTTATCCAAACTATCTGCCAATGTGCCTTGATAACCCATTAGGCCGAAATGCACCCAAATGGACCCGCCTTTGTTATTTTACTCTGTCAAACGCCAGACAATTTTAGTCATCAAGAAGAGAGTCCTGCGTGCTAGTGGGTTAAATGACTTAATTACATATGTTATATATAAACTTAAGCTGTTAGATTGTCCCATTGTATATTAAATTTTTACTTATCTTGACACAGGCTTGTATGTTGGATTGATACGACTACCTGTAAATATGGTTAAACTTGGCTATGTGATTCAAAGGTTGTGGTTCACCGAGCGATAAAGAAAATGATACAAAGATGGAATGATTGGATGCAAGTTATTTACAGTGTTTCATATGACAGGTATTCCGATTGTGGAAGATGTGGGCTTGCAATATTTTGACAATTGCATGGCTATAAAGTACGAGACAGTTAATATAGTACTCCATTACTCTAATTGCCAGAACACTGCATCAGAATGAGAAGTTGTCTGTTACAGTTCGGTTTAGTAAAAGTACATAGTAAAAGTACATAGTCAACTATGTAAAATGTAATTTAGTCAGTGTCAAATAAATATTTTGTCATGGATAAACTCTGTGCAAATGAGCATGTCTCTAATGTCATTTTACTTTTAATAAGAATATGTAGATGTGTTTTCTAATACACCTCCTTAGGTTTGCTGTGTTATTATAGCATCTTTTGTAGGTGTGTTATGTAACACACCTTAGTGTGTTATGAAACACACCTTACAACGTGCTGTAAACATGACAGACCTGAATGGTGTGTTATACAGCACAGCTTTAGGTGTGTTTTAAAACACGCCATGGTGTGTATGAAAACACGCCATGGTGTGTATGAAAACACGCCATGGTGTGTACGAAAACACGCCATGGTGTGCTCAAAAACACACCTTTATACAAAACACACCTTAAGGTGTGTTAAAATCTGGACAAGCCGAAAACACACCTTAAGGTGGGTTTTAGAACACACCTTAAGGTGTGTTTGAACACACCTTAAGGTGTGTTAAACACACCTTAAGCTGTGTTACAAAACACGCCAAAAGCTGTGTTAAACACACCTTAAGGTGTGTTTTAAAACCCACCTTAAGGTGTGTTAAAATTTGGACAAAAAGGTGTGTTTAATTAACACACCTTTTTTTAGAGTGTATGAATACGAATATGCTAAATGGTGAAATTGAGAAGCTTAGTGTGAAGAATAAAGTTAGCTTTGGTTTTGATGATGATGATGATGAAAATAGCTGTAGTAGTATAACGGTTGAAACGGGCATTTGTACAGCGTGTAATGATGAGGAATATATTCATCAACGTGGAAAATCGGGAAAACAAAAACGGCACGACCATGATGATGAGGGGTGTTATCATAATTTGCTAGATAAACTTGAAAAAGTTTGTGCCTGCACGCTGCGAACCGATAATGAGTTTGCATGTCTTTGTTGCGATGAGCCCTATGATTTTTCGTACATGTTTGAACAGCCGGACCAACAGCAACAGCCGGAGCAACAGCTGGAGCAGGAACAAGACGATGGATACACAGAAATGATGAAACAACATGATGAAATGTACGCAGAAATGATGCGTAGTTTAAACGATATTATTGATGAAGATGAATAACAAACTAACTAGTTAAACTTTTTACAGCTTTACGGTATTCGGGATTGTTAAATATTTTCTTGTGAGTTTTTCGTATTTTAGTAGGCGAGACATAGTTGTCACGTGTATCAAAAAAAATTTATTATCAATATATGAGTAGATGTGCTCCCCCATATAGCGGAATACAAATGAGCTTGTGATTTCCCGCCATATGACGTCAGCATTTTTCCTGCCATAGGACGTCACCATTTTTAGGGATAAGAGTGACGTCATTTTTGGAACATTGTCGCGTAACATTTGTCGCGTGATCTTTTGGAATTTTCAGATGGCGTCAGCAAGTATTGTCGCATAACATTTGTCGTAAAAAAAAAATATGATCCTTGTAAGCGCTACAATACCAGTTCGAACCGGATTTAATATACTGTATAAATTGAGGTCTTCGAGTTTACAAGAACGTAGTGTTTACACAACTTTTGCAGAGAGAACTTTGAAAGATTTGCTTTGATATATTGTTCACATAGAAAACTTTACTGACGTTTCGCGAGTGGTTTTTTCCTAATATAAAGACTTGCTGCTTTCAACTTTTAAAGGTATGTTGTTTAACAAACTATATAGGTAAACTTTTTGTATGTGAACTTAGGCAAAGCATTTTTGTTTTATAGTTTTTACCGATAGAACTTTGCTGGATATTTGACGTTTCGCGATTTTTGTTTATAGTTATTCCCAGATATAATTGGTCAGAACTTTGCAGATGAGGTGTTCCTTTGTATTTCAACGTTAAAAGGTATTTAGGCAAAACAGTTTTGTTTATAGCACTCATAAATAAAGCATTTCGCGAGAAGTTTTGCTTTAAAAAAGTTGATTTATCATGAAGTTATTGCAAGCGGTTGCCATAGCAACTTAGATTTTAGATGATTTTTTTAAAACAATACGGGACGATTTATACCTTTTTACTATAAAAGTTTCAGTTCTTGATACAGAGTTCTATAGTTTGTTAAAAGTATTAAGTTCCTTCATGGCTTGTTGTATGTCATAGAAAGGAAATAAACAAGAGTATTTTTATTTAGACATGGATTTAGCAGTTAAAATTGCAGAGTGTCAGACAATAGTTGAATTATCAACTTTGGAAAGGCTATATTTGTTGAATGAAGTGGAACAACGCATTCTTTTCGAGAGGAAATTGGAAATTTTTCGTCGAATAACTGAATGGAGTAGAAAATGAGCAGCTAGGGCTTACGGCTGACTTTACGGACACCTGGACACTGGAACAACGTGAAAGATTCATACGTGAATGGCAAAACGATGACCCCCTGTTGCAAATGGGCCGTGGCGAGAAACGATCCATAGACGAAGTGAATGACAGTGCGACTGACGAGGTTAGCGATAATTTTTTTACCGTGACAAATATAAAACAAGTTAAAGTGAAAAAATTCAGCACGACAGGTGTGGATTATACAGTACAATTCACGGACACGTTTGCTCATTTGGAGCTTTCTCAGTTCCACGACCGTCTTCATGGAATATTTGAAAGTATGTTGAATACCATTACACAAGATATTCCAGAGCATGATCAAGTACGTTTTGTGTTGCATTCACCTCAGCTTGAAAAACCTATTTCTCTTCCTTTCATGGCTCTTTCTCATTTGACAACAGAGCGGGTTTTAGCTCAAATTGAGCGTGTCATTCAATCCAACCATGAATTTCGTCTAAACGACAGTGTCAAAGTGAATCTGGTCCATGTTGAAATGCCCAATGGCGGTACCGGAACAAAACGCAGTGAAATAAATTTGGAAAAGCATTTGATCAATAAAAGGGCAATTGTTCGTATTCAGAACAAGGATGATTTATGTTTAGCTCAAGCTTTAGTTGTTTCGATTGCCAAAATTGAAAACGATAGCCGGTATAAAACTATAAGTGATTTTCGTTGTTCACTGCAAACACGTTTAGCTCATGATTTGCACCAGGAAGCAGGTGTTCCGATAGGTTCTTGCGGTATGGACCACGTCAAACAATTTCAAGCGTATTTGACCGATTATCAAATCAACATTGTTTCGAAAGAGCATCAAAATTCTGTCATTTTTTCTGGACTTGATAAAGAAAAAAGGATCTATTTGTTTCTGCATGACAATCATTTCGACGTGATCACAAGCATGCCGGCTTTTATTGCTCGTAAAATGTATTGCCATACCTGTAAAAAGGGATATGACCATCAAAGGGATCATTTATGCGGAGATATGTGTAAATTGTGCCATTTTCAAAATTGTCCGATTGTTTCGTGGATTTCATGTAGTGATTGTAATCATATTTTTAAAAGTCAAGAATGTTTCGATCGGCACAAACAAAACGTAGGAAATGCAAAATCGATCTGTTTGTCTACTGCCAAGTGTCCTCATTGTAATTGTGTTTTCGAACGGACTCAACTGAGGCCTGATTTGCATCACTGCGGACTGAAACGTTGTTCAACCTGTGAAAAATATGTGGGCATCGAAGACCACCAATGTTACATGCAACCTGTCAAGGAAAAACCTCCACGTGAGACTGGTTTATGTGATGACGAAGCGGATGAGGACGTCCACGAAAGCGGATACAACGAACTACTGTTCTTCGATTTCGAGTGTATCCAAGAGAATGGTACTCACGAACCGAACTTGTGCGTAATTCAAAACGAGGCTGGTGACGAATGGTTGTTTCAAGGAGATAATACCAGGAACGAGTTCTGCGAATGGCTATTCACGAAAGAACATGAAGGATGTATTGTGGTGGCCCATAATTTTCAGGGCTATGATGGTTATTTCATCCAACAATACCTACACGAGAACGGTGTTATTCCTGAAGTCATTATGCGTGGTGCCAAGATCCTTACATTGTATGTACCTATGCTCGAGATTAAATTCATCGATTCCTTGAGTTTCATACCAATGAGACTGGCTGATTTTCCCAAAACCTTTGGTTTGAACGAGCTGGCAAAAGGATATTTCCCTCACCTCTTCAACAGGAAGGAAAACCAGAATTATGTTGGACCCCTACCACCGAGTCCTTATTACCATCCCAATGGAATGAATCCAGCAGAGAAAGAGACGTTTTTGAAATGGCATCAGGAATTGAAGGAGAACAATTATGTGTTCAATTTCCAAGAAGAAATTGTGAGTTACTGTCGATCCGATGTGGATATCCTTCGACGTTGTTGCCTTGAATTTCGCGAGTTGTTCCGTGACGTCACCGACATTGACCCGTTCGAGAAATGCCTAACCATTGCGTCAGCGTGCAATCTCGTGTTTCGGACGAATTTCTTTAAAGAAAACACATCGCCATTTTGCCTCCACACGGCTATCATCCAGGAATCAAGCAATCCAACATCGCCTTGAAATGGTTATCTTACACAGCCGAGAAGAATGACGTGTACATTCAACATAAACAGAATGGTGGAGAGAAGACTGTTGGTCAATATTCCTTGGATGGCTATGATGAGGAAACACATACAGCCTATGAATTCCATGGCTGTTTCTGGCACGGTAAGTTTTTTAGAGGGTCAGTTTTTTACATAGGTACAGTACTTTAACGAAATATTTTTTTACAGGGTGTTTGAAATGTTATGCACGGGACACCGTCAACAAGGTCAGCGAAAAGACCATGCATGATCTCCATCAAGCCACCATGGAAAAGACCCAGTACCTTAAAGATCGTGGTCTCCATGTTGTCGAAATGTGGGAGTGCGACATGAAGAAAGAATTGGAACACGATGAAGACATGAAACAGTACTTCGAGGATTACGATGTGGTGGATCCTTTGGAACCACGACATGCTTTCTATGGTGGTCGAACCAACGCAACAAAACTCTTCCACGAATGCAAGAGAGGATGAGAAGATAAGGTATGTTGATAGTGCACCCCAATAGATCTAGGAACGGGAGTCTAATGTCCATTTTTCTTACAGGTACGTCGACTTCACCAGTCTCTATCCCTGGTGTAACAAGATGACCAAAACGGTCATTGGTCGGCCTCGTATCATCACTGAAAACTTTGATGATATTACCACGTACTTTGGCTTGATCAAGTGCACGGTATTACCACCTCGTGGACTTTTCCATCCAGTCCTTCCCTATCGAACCCAGGGCAAACTGATGTTTCCTCTGTGCAAAGCCTGTGCTGATACGTGTAACCAAGCCCCTTGTACTCATTCCGAGCGTGAAAGAGCTATCCAGGGAACCTGGTGCAGCGTGGAATTAGAGAAAGCCCTGGAGAAAGGTTACCATATCCTCCAAATGCACGAAGTGTGGCATTTTCCCGAAACCTCCGACGCGCTGTTCAAGGATTATGTGGACACTTTCCTCAAGATCAAGCAAGAATCCAGTGGTTATCCCAAGAATTGTGTCACTAAGGAACAGAAACAGCAGTACGTCGACGAATACTTGGCAGTCGAAGGTATACAGCTAGACCGAGAAAAGATCGAACACAATCCTGGGATGCGTGCACTGTCCAAACTGATGTTGAATTCGTTTTGGGGTATGTATTTTTTAAACGGTAATGTTCTCGCAAGGACGGCGAGGTAAACTTATCTTTTACAGGCAGTTACAATAGATTTTTTTTCCCTTAGGAAAATTCGCGCAACGGTCCAATATGGCCAAAGTAGAATTGATTAAAGATCCCCAAGTGTATTTCGACTATCTATCGTTGGATGAAATCAATGTTCTCGTCGTGAGATTCGTAAGCGACGAAATGGTCGAGCTTCGTTACGAGTACAACGAGAACTTCGTCGAACCCAACGCCAGGACGAACGTAGTCATCGCCGCCTTTACCACCGCTTATGCCCGTCTCAAACTCTATGAGGTGTTGGATCAACTTCAAGAGCGAGTGTTATATTACGACACGGACTCTGTGATATTTGTTAGCAAACCCAACGAACCAGAACCTCCGCTAGGTCCCTACCTGGGCCAGTTGACCAACAAATTGAAAGAAGGACATATTACTACCTTCATTTCGGGCGGACCGAAGAATTACTGTTACAAGACTAGTACCAACAAGGTTGAGACGAAGATACGGGGGATTACCTTGAATTGTACCGCCATGCAAAAAGTGAATTTTGATGTCATTCGTTCGCTTGTGTATCTTCATGCCAAATGTAATGTTACGGGGCAAGTTACCGTGGACATACCGTTAAAGATAACACGGAACACGAGGACCAAAAACATTGAAACCAAACGCATGAGAAAAGACTACAGAATAGTTTATGATAAACGCTTTATTGTAGATGATTACAAAACATTACCTTATGGGTACTAATAACAGTTGAAATAAATATATTTATGAGATCGTTTGATCTCAATGTTAATTTCTGATGTTCAGTTTGCGATAATGATCCAAATTCACCCCCGTTTCTTTTTCCAATGCCTCGATCTGCTTTTCGTTTTTTCTAGCCATGTCCCACATCAACATTTCTTTCGCGTTCATATGGTAGGTAAAGGTGTTTCCCTGGGGAGCCCGAGGTACCGTTATACCCGTTAGTGTTTCCAGTATGATTTGCGTCAATATGATGGCGTGCAACGTCGGATTGTCTATAAGCGTTGCTGGTATGATATTCTTCTCTATCAAAAGTTTCATCAAATCCAGAGTAGCCAGATTTCCCTCTTGCGTAATAATTTTGTCCGAGAGCCAGTGAGTGACAATGTTTCTCCAAGTCATGTCTGCATTGAATGATCGTGAAATCAGGAAAGGTACTGAGCTTTTATAGATTTTGGTTACATAACAATATGTAATGCATTGACGGACTGTTCCATTGTGACGCGGTCCTCGGAAATGTATCCGTGTTCGACGCATGCATACCACACTTTCTCGATAAAGTCTTGGTCTGTTATAATTGCCTTGTCGTCTTCATAATACGGTACTCCATGTCTTATTAGCTCCTCTTCGGAAAATTCCTCTAGAATCTTATCGTACAGGTTAGTAGCACACACGCTACGACGAAACACAAGTTCCTCATTAATGAAAAATAGTATAGCGATGGTCATCCTGACGCTGTCCAACGATAAATGAAATCTGTAGAGGCATCGTGTCTTTTATAGGTTACAATAACTGAAAGATCACGTGTTTCAATGCCCGCCTGTGTTTCACGCAAAAGATAGTTTTCCAATCGTCCGCCGTATACTCAATTAATTCGAAATCATATACTTTCATATCACTCAGACTTTCCGTAAAAGCTTTCATCACTTTTGTTTCCGAAGCCTTTTCCAGAGCATGATCAAAGTATAGACATAACCGTTCGTCTCTTTCCATCGTAAGACACTGATGATGCGTTTGAGACAGATGCTCTGTCATGCAACCGTTACAGTTTTCAACAACGAGCTGAGAAATGATAGAAGCGATTTCTTCAGCTGAAACTTTTAAAAGTTTCCTGACGATAAGTTTTTGACGTTGATAAAGAATGAATTCCTTATTGTCAATATCGACGGGTTTAGACATGTTTACTCTTTGTCTGATCGAAAGTAATGACTGTTTCTTTCCTAGGGGGAAAACTTTATACGTACGTGCACCTTTAAAAATCTTCTCATATTCGAGTGTACGTCATGGGACACTCTGCCAGTAAGAATTCAAAGATCAATAAAAATCATAGCAAACAGAAAATGTTTAGAATCGGTATAAGTGCAGGACAAAATGATCTTAATCTTGAAGGGCATGTACAGGTGGGATACCGTAGTAAAACCATCAAAAATTACAAACCCATTGAAAAGACCCAAGAGAATAGTATTGAAAACGCTGAAGAATGAAAGGATTTTGTCATTTTACGCGTGAACATGGACGACTACTTATCTAGCGTGTATTACGATCCAAAACGACCCGGAGGATTTGGCGGTGCGGAACGTTTGTATGAAGATGTTAAGAAGGAAGGAAGATTTGCGCTAAGTCGTAAAGAAATTAGGGAATGGCTGATGAAGCAAGATGCATACACATTGCATAAACCCATCCGTCGCCATTTTAAACGAAACCGTGTCATCGTGGGCGGTATCGATCAACAGTGGCAAATGGATCTGGCGGATATGCAATCCATGCAGAAATTTAATGATGGATATCGTTATCTACTCGTGTGCATTGATGTTTTTTCAGAATATGCATGGGTAGTCCCGTTGAAAAACAAAACTGGTCCTATGCTGGTCGAAGCTTTCAAAGTCATTTTAACGTCTGGACGCAAACCCGAAGGGATCATGACCGATCAAGGAACAGAGTTTCTAAACAAACATTTCCGAGCATTGATGAAAGAAGAAGACATCGAACTATACAATACGTACAATGAAACGAAAGCTTCTGTCGTGGAACGTCTGATTCGTACTCTAAAAACCAAAATGTGGTGCTATTTTACAGCCAAGAAAACCATGCGATACGTAGACATCTTACCTGATCTGATCTATTCGTACAATCATAGTGTTCACCGTAGCATCAAAACAAAACCTGTGGACGTTACTGCTGAAAACGAGAAGAAAGTGTGGCACACCCTGTATGATGATCATAACGTCGTGAAAAATGTAAAGTACAAATTCAAGGTCGGTGATCAAGTGAGAATTAGCAAGATGAAACGAACATTTGAAAAAGGATACTTGCCAAATTTCTCCAAAGAGATTTTTACAATAAGCAAACAAATACCACGTGATCCTCCAGTGTACAAACTAAAAGATCTAGACGGTGAAGAACTCAAAGGAGCATTTTACGAAAAAGAGCTGCAAAAGATCATCAAGGAAGATGACGTCTACGAAATTGAGAAAATCTTGAAGAAACGTGGACGAGGCAATAACGTACATTATCTTGTAAAATGGTTAGGGTACCCCAATAAATTTAATACGTGGGTACCCGCTTCTGAAATAAATAAGATTTAAAGCGTTGAACGTGTTGTTAGTTTGTTATTCTCATCGGGGATTCATAATGAGCGGAACACATTTTTACCTTACGCTTCCGAGCAATGCGTCCCTGGACGTTTTTCCCGACAACAAAACGACCGAATATCGTGTAAAGTTACCGCAACCCATTGAGTTGGATGGCAATTGGGAAGTCGGACTGTATTCCATTTCTTATCCCCGCACTTGGTATACTCTGCGGAATGTTGTTGACGATCTATACTTTTATTACAACGACGGTACCGGAAACAATGGCGAGGGATTTTTCCTTGTGGCATCTGTCGATTACGGGCACTATGAAACTGTACAAGAACTTCTCAAAAACATGAATGCCTCTCTAAGGAAAAAAATCGGCAGCGACAAAATCAACTTAACATACAGCACTCGAACAGGAAAGGTGACCGTCCATTTGGGAGCCAATTGTAAGATTGGTTTATTTAAAAAATTGTCCCTCATCTTGGGATTCAGTGGAAAAGAGGTAAAAATTGACAAAACGGGCGAAAGTCCACACGTAGTCGATTTGAATATCTTTTCGACGATCTACACGTATTGCAACATCGTTCAACCGCAGATCGTTGGAGATATGAGTGCACAATTACTTCGAAGCATTCCCGTCGAAGGAAAGTATGGCGATATCGTTACGAAAACGTTCACCAACATACAATACGTGCCTGTTCAAACGAAATCTTTTGGAGACGTGAAAATTCTTTTAAGGAACGACACAGGCGATCCAGTGCCATTCGAACGGGGGAAGGTGCTGACAACACTACATTTCAGACAGCATACATACTTCACTTGAGGAAGATGAATAATCCGTACGTACGTTATTATTTGGATCAACAACAGGGGCGTGGCATGCCCATGTTCAGGGGCAGCCCCTGGCAATACGGATACGGGCAACAGACAGGGTACGACCTGGGGAGCCTGTTCCGTACTCTTGCAAGAAAAGCCATGCCTCTGATTAAAAGTGGAGCGAAAGCTCTTGGAAACATTGCCCTGAAAAGCGGGACAGACTTTGTGGGCGATGTCCTGGCAGGTAGAAACGTGAAATCAGCAGCAAAAGCACGAACCATACAGGCCGCCAATATTGCAAAAAGCGTTCAAGAAGTGCAAAGCAAACAGCTAAAAAGAGAAAGATATCTTCAGTCAGGCGCAGTCAGAGCAAGAAACGGAAAACAGTTAAAAAGAGAAAGGCATCAACATCTGCAGCCAGATGCAAACAGACCAAGAGACGGAAAACAGCTCAAGACATATTTGGTTAAGATCATGAATCTCGTACATTCCAAATCGCAAGAATGCACAAAAAGCGAACTCGATCTATTCTCTGTGCCCCCAACACAAATCAGTTTAGAAAAAGGACATTGGGTAGATCATCAACCTGTTTCCAGTGTAGCCGATGGTGGTGTCATTACGTTCCTGTCTCCGGGCACTGAAGATTATGTGGACCTTGCTAGAACGATTCTTGTGGTGAGAGCGAAAGTGACAAAAGCCGATGGTACGGATCTCGGAGCAGCCGAAAAGGTATGGTGTTTTTCATATTGAATACGGCGTTTCCAAATATTAATTTCCTTCTAATCTGTTTAAGGTTGGAGTGGTGAACAATTTCCTCCACAGCCTGTTCAAACAGGTGGATGTCTTTTTGAAAGGGAAACAAGTCACTCAGGCTACCGGAACCTATGCGTACCGTGCTTACTTGGAAACCCTTCTGAATTACGGTCCCTCTGCAAAAGATTCACAGCTCACTGCTGCGTTGTATTACAAGGACACTGCAGGGAAAATGGATGTTGCGGATCCTACCGCGGTCGGTGGTAATGGCAACGCTGGACTCAGAGCAAGATACGTTTTCAGCAAAGCAAGTGGAACTGTTGAAATGACCGGTCCCATATTCAGCGACATATTCATGTCCGAACGTCTCCTGCTGAGTTACGTAGATCTGAAAGTTATTTTGAATCGAAGCAGCGACGAGTTCTGTTTGATGGCCTCCGAAGGAGCCGACTATCGGGTGAAACTCACCGATGCTTATCTCAAGATACGTAAAGTGAAAGTCAACCCGAGCATTTCTGTGGCTCATGAAATTGCATTGAAAAAAGGACCGGCCATCTATCCTATTCGTCGCATCGAATGCAAGAGCTTCATCGTTCCAGCTGGAAATCCCTCCCTAAAGATAACCTTTTCAATGGACTGGTGCCGAAAACATTTGTCTTTGGAATGGTCGAAAGCGAAGCGTTTAACGGTGCTTTGAAAAAGAATCCATACAATTTTCAACATTTCAATGTGTCTTCCATTGGAATAACTGTGAACGGAGAAGAAATGCCATTTAAACCCTTGCAGCTTTCCTATGGTGCTGCACCTAAATACATCGAAGCATTCAGCACCCTGTTTTCTGGTACGGGGAAAATGTATCACAACACAGGAAACGATATATCCCGAGAAGAATTTCCAGAAGGTTACGACGTGTACGCCTTTGATCTGACACCGGACATGTGCGGAGCCTCTCCTCATTTTAACGTGGTGCAGAAAGGAAATCTAGCCATTGATATCCAGTTCTCCACAGCGCCTACAAATGCTGTGAGTCTTGTATGCTACGGGAGTTCGAGAATACCGTTCACATCGACTCTGAAAGAAACGTTGTCTACGATTACTCGGGATGAATACTGCCCAGATAACCCATGCCTTGGAACAAGATCCTGTAACAAGCAAGAAGTTTTGCGGCGTGTTCCCTAGCGACAAGCTACCTCAGACGATAGACAAATATCCGTGTGGATTCGTTGCGAACACTGATATGAGCAGCGAACCCGGGATCCATTGGACCACTTTTTACTTTCCATCAGAAGAGAAGGGAGAATTCTTTGACAGTTACGGACATGCACCCGAGTACTATAGGAAATCGTTTGGAGACTTTTTAAAGTCTCGCGCATGGGATTTTAATAGACGTAAACTGCAAAGTGCTTGGTCGGATGTATGTGGCCAGTATTGCATATTTTATCTTAGTCATAGAGCAAGAGGTCAGAGCATGAGTAAAATCGTACATTTATTTAACAATGATACGGTCTTAAGTATCCCAGTTTGTTAAGAGACATTTTAAGGTATTGTTAAAACATTCCAATGTTAACCCTAACCAGCTCAGTAAAAAATGTTTTCAATAAAATTGTTGTAAAAACTACAGTATGTGTTTCCTTATTCTGCGCATGCGTACAGACTTACGTCCCACATGCGAAACGTGCATAAAAACCGCAGCCCCAAAGAACTGACGCCAATACAAAATTGGTTTTAACAATATTTTTTATTAATACATGCAAACAGTTACAACATTTTAATAATTAATCCATTGTTTGGATTTCGCCGTCTGTTTTCTTATAAAGTTACGGTAATATTCCGCGGGACTTGCACGTGGTGATGCTGACAATGGTTGCCCTGGGGGTGTTTTGAAAACAATTGGTTCATCCTTTTGAACTTCCTTCCATCTTTCCGTGTTCCTTGCAATATCTTTGGGTACGTTAATCTTTGACAGTCCGCGAAAAAATTCTTGTGCTCCCTTAGGATTAAAATTCTTGCGTGCCCGCATGGCGTCACTGACCAGATCCGATATATTTGAATCGGGAATCTCTTTACCATCCACTTTCACTTGCCCAGATTCGTCCCAGGAAATAACGTCAGGTCTTGCTTTCAGACGTTTTCGAGCGCAGGGTTACGGGTAAATGACCGATCACGTCCGCGTCAGATAAAGATACTTCCCCTTTGGACTTCTGTTCCGCATCCTGTGCAATCCGAACAGTCGGTATTTGATCGTCCTTCTGTCGCTTCAAACTCAAATAACTTTCCATGCTCGCATTGTACATTTTCTGTTTTTCGACATCGGACATGTCTGTACTCTGAAGAATCTCTGACATCGCCGTATCCTGATGCATCATATTAGATGTAATGGGGGAGGTTTCAATCTTTTGTTTCTGCTCATAACGATTAAGCACATCCTCCGGGACCAATACCATGCGTTTCGCATGCTTCATGCCAGTAAACTTCCGAGTACACTCAACACGGGTGGTAAGAGAGCTGACAATAAATTTGCACCTTTTTTATTAAGGCGTTGTTTTTTCCGTTTTCTCGATACTTTTTTACTGGCCAAATCACGGAGATGTGTCTTGTAACGCGCTAAACGTCGCTTTTGACGAGGTGATAATGGGATGACACCTTTAAGCAAGTTTAAGGAACATTCGCAGATAGCGGTGATGACCTCCGGGGGGACGTTGTTGATCATGAATTTACGTAGTTTTGGCCCACATTTCCCCATGACCTGAAGGTACGGTAGACTTCCTTTCATGCGCTTCGACATCTTGAAAATGAACCGTTTTCAATACACGTTTGGCTTTTAAGCACGTTTCACATAAACAATCTGTTTCTCTTCGGGTAAAATGTTGGTCTTCAAACGCATATTTTCCGGCGTCAACTGGTGACAATCGATGACTAAATATCCATAAGGCCTGTTCGTCGCATTGTGAAATGCATCCAGAAGGTATCCGGTATGTTTAGGAAACATCTGTCTAGCAAGTGTGGAAACACCAAGCGAGTCACGTGGGTTTCTAAACACGATGAGAACGTGACTATTCAAACTGATCGTTCGAGAACATTCGCCCGGTGGGAACAAATTCTGGGTAAGGTACAGCACGGACATGCCAAGGTGATGGGAATCACGTGTAAACAAATCCGAGACACGTGGGTCGTTGGAACATTGAGACATTAAGTCATCGAGCACGACTAACGAATTATCATGTCCACGGGTCATCTCACATAAATTATCGGGAAATCCTTCTACCAGAGTTAAATTGGGCACTGTCTGCAACATTTGTTCGAATTCCTTCTGATATATGCCGTAACAGTATATTATTTTGGTTGGCACGGGATTAAATAGTTCCTCTGCATGCCGTAACATAGAACGAACCAAATAAGACTTCCCGCTTTGAGACTTCCCACAAATATAAAAGTTCGCTGGCGTTTTAAATCTCACGTCCATCGTGTTCACGTGCACAACACGTACTGTGTTATTATTTGACGTGTCCGTTCGTTTTATATCTTAAACACCTGCCTGATCATTCTACGGAAAAAACTCTCCTGGATTCGAAACGCACTAAAATCAAAACTTTTCAAGGGCGTTGTAACCAAACGAACAGCTCTGCGCGTAGTATCTTCAGAATCGTGCATCAAATAAACCAGTGTCAGGTATGCCATAGCACGGCCAAAATTAGTCACGTTGATCGTGTTAAAAACAATATGCATTTCATTAGGATTAACATTCACTACCATTTGATTGTACAACGCATCGTGGCGCTCAAGCAAAGCATTAATAGCATGAGATAATGTTCTCATGTCAATATCAACGCCCTGTGTTTGCAGTTCATCTAGTATCACTTCCATTGCAACAAAACAACAAATGAATACAACAAGTGAAACAATCTATTTATATGCAACAAATCTCAAATTCAAAAGGAGGAAAAAAAGGGGGTATGGCGAACACGAAAATGTATATATATATGTTTAGAGCAAAAATATTGTTACTTTTTGCCGTGACGTCATAGCACCCAAACAATAACGGTGGCTGTCCTGCCTGGGTTAGAACGCCCAGTCAGCAATCGGGCCATCGGGCCTAATCGGGCCAAAAAGTGCCATTTCGGGCCTAATCGGGCCAAATATAATATCCGGAACTCGAAAAAATGTGCTAATTATTGGTAGGAATTCGTTGAGCAAACATGGGTCGCACGCGTAGGGACTGTCCTGTATTTGGTTGTGGTAGTACAAATCTTGCAAGGTTAGCAAATCATCTCGATCAAGTACATGGTATGAACACAGAGGAACGCAAGAAATGGTTAAAGTGGAGTAAAATAGGAATCTGTGTACCTCGACAGAGTGAAGAGCCAAAAGAATTCAACGTAGAAAAGAGTCTGGAAAATTTACTAGTGCGACAAGAGGAGATGGAGAGAAACTTTAACGTTTACTTACAAGATGCAAGATTAAAGCGTGGAGACAATAATAAACGAAAATCTAAATCGGAGGACCACAAGAAATGGTTGGAATTCTAGTTTATTTACTCGACTACGAGAAAGTACTATTGTTGCCTGCGAACAAGAAATGATGTGCATTCAAAGTTATGAATGTTAAACTTTGTTAAGCCCGAGAGCATTAAAGAACAGAACTACTAAACGGAGGATGGAACAGTTTACAACGATCTAAACTGGAGAACACTGTAAAAGCCGGACAATATGTTTAAGAACTGTTTATTTGTGTAAATAATTATTGTATTTTAAAAAATAAATAGTTTAAAAACTGAATCTATGCCGTGTCAATTTATGCGAGTCTCATTAGCATTAACATTCAATACCATTTGACTGTACAGCGCTCCGTGATGCTCAAACAAATATTTGACATGATGGGATAATGTTCTCATTTCTCGAAGCCCATCTAGTATCGCTTCCATTGCAACAGCAAATGAATACAACAAGTGAAACAATTTATTTATATGTAAAAATCATGACTGACGTCATCATGTACAACATTTCATAAAAAATTACACGTAATCATCTACAACTTTAACTCGTTTGCAAAATCATGCATGAATTTAGTTGTTAAATAACTGTTCTTATTGCAACTCTGACCCTCTAATGGAACTCATGGACCATTAGAAAAAAGTGATAGGTTCACAGATTGAAAAAATCGCAATTGTTCGTCAGGTGCCCACTCGAAAAACCGGCACGAACTCTCCTTGTCATTCGGACAACTAAAGAACAATCGATCTTTGTTAAGACCTTCTTTTTTCATCTTACAGACCACACACGGTAATCCATGGCGACATTCCGGTTTCGCTAATGGCTGCACATCACCCCACATCCAAAAGGAACAAGGCTTCGTCTTTTCTCCACACACGAAGAACGGTCTTCCATAATTCACTTTCATCAAATCTTTTACCACACACATTTTCGCAAGCTTATGATGTTCATCGCACTGAGGATGAGGCTGCTCCGTACATCTCCAAGCTGTTATAGCTTTTTCATACATGTAGCCTTCATCTTCCGCGCAGAAGAAATTGCAGGTAGGGCTTTGACACTGAGCTATACTATATTACTGGAGGACCTGCTCGGCATGAAAGAGTGTCGCCAAAAACATGGCGGCGCTTACGCCATTTCCATGACAACTGGTCCGAAGTCTCCATGGTAATTGCCACTGACCAACCGCGATCCGAAGCATTAAACAAAGTCCTGCACCCCCCCTGTTTTTACACAAATATTTCAGAATTTAGAGCTGTTTTCGGTTGTTTTTGAGCTAGAAAATCTTTCCCTCGCACTTTACTTGTTTTACGATGTGGAGGAAAAGTGCCGTTTTGTTTCGTTTGTTGATGCAGCAATTCGCTATCAAGAAAGATTAACTATTCTTTCAGGTAAGATTCATGAAACTATTTTTACTTTGTAGAACCTTGCTAGATATAAAATGACTCTCGAAATGAGTCAAATGAATATTAAGTCAAAAACTCTGCTACTATATATATACAGCAAATATTTCAGTAGCAGACACATTAAAGAGCCTCTGGAACCGGGGTACGGACACATAAATCCTGTTTATAATCGTTGAAAATTGTGCCTGACATGAAATTTATGTTGTTTTGTGTTTTTTATTGCCAGTTTTTAATATAAATTTATAATTATTGTGGTTGTTCACTTGCTCACACGATCGTACAGATTATAATAATATATGGTGTGAATCAGGATTAATATATAGATAAGCACAAAGACAGAGAGTGTGGGACAGAGGGAACAAAATACCCAGGACCTGGGAGTGTTCAAAGCAGTGTGCAAAAGTTGGATAAGCATGATTGTTTGCCTATGTGTTTGAGAAACAAACTGAAACTTTCTTTTGAGCTAGATTTAACAATCTCTCTCAATAGGGTAGCAGCAAGTGATAGTCCAGAAACTGCACAGACTTCATGTCCTGTGAACAAGGCTGCATTGCATTCCCCCACATTGAGCGAGTCTCACTGAGCTTGGACAAGCAAGTCCTACTTTTGCCAGGCTTTTTGTAGCAGTGTTTATATATGGGGTTGTAGTGCAGTGGTGGTCACTTATTGTGTGTGTGTGTGTGTGTGTGTGTGTGTGTGTGTGGGGGGGGGTTAGGTTGCCACCATATGACTGTGCACTTTAGGTTGTTGGATATTGTACTAGTTCTTTAAACTTTTTTGCCATAACCCATGGAGCACCAGTGTGCTCTCCCCTTGACAAGTAAAATTGTCTGGCATGAGACAGATCGAGTAAAATAATCTGGTGTTAGACAGAGTAAGATTAACTAAAGTTGGGCACAGATAGTTTGATTTATATTCCATTGAGTGCCATGAGCACTCTCCCCTCGATGAGTAAAATAGTCATTCCTAACCATGCAGAAGATTGTCTGATTAACCCACTGAGTGACAGTGCTCTCCACTAAAGTGCATTAGGGTGCATTGCCACTTAAAGGGTTAACATATATGTAATACTTATTATATTTTTGTTAATTATTAAAGATGTGTAATAACATGATTGTGGTATAATTATGATGTTATCTTTTTTTGCAGGATTTATTTGTTTAATATAGGTGCCAGAAGAGATGGCACAGGATGCCAAAATGGAGAACAAATTGAAGTTATGATAATAATTAGTCACTCACCAATTACTGTAGTCAAGTATAATTATGGTGCAACTCTTTTTTATTGACAATTAAGAGTACTACACACAGTGACATTTAATTTTTTAATTCACACTACATTAAATCTAAATGTACATCTTGTGTCTAAATGTAGTATGTAAATGCTTGTACAATTGTACAGCAGGGACTGAGAGAGCAGAAAAGAAAGTTACAGTAATTATTATATTATATTAAAATATATTCAAAGCACCAACAACAACCTTTAATCAGATTTACAACATGAGACAATACCCAAGTGTTTTAATAGATCTGATGAAACATGTACTGTGAGTGTTTTGGATAACTTCAGAAATGATGTATTTGATAACTTCATAAATAAATTCAAAGATGAAGTTTATGTAAATCTGATTTCTTTTTGTTTTCACCCTCATCATGATTTTTGAAATTTGTAAATGTGTCTTCCTTCAATGTTAGGTCCCCCCAGGATTTGGTTCACCAGAATTGCAGTCCTCCTTTTCATCTGGGAAAATCTCAGGTCCCCCCAGTTTCTCACCCATCCTCCCCCCCATTATTGATATGGATCAATAATTCATTATTGATATGGATCAATAATGAATGCCTCCTTATTAATGTAATTTAATTCAATACAATTTTCAATGATTATATTAAATACTTTTTTTCATAAATACTAAATTACAGTACGTTTCTGTCGTTTTATGCAAATATATAAAATTTATTAAAATTTTCGTTAACATTTTGTGATTTCTATTTCCAAACCTAGAGCTCAAATCATTGGTAGTTACTTGACCTCTGAAAATATGTTTAAATTAATGTAGTGGATATTGGATTGGTTCTGAGAAAATTATGAGTCAAATATAAATTTACATTTTAAAAACAAGTACATTTTTAAAAATTTTCCCCCAAAATGCTTGAATTACAATCATATTGCCTCAGTTCAACTATTTCAACAAATCTAGTATATGTCATCAGGAGTGTTTCATTTTCTTTACAAAACTAGTAGTGTTACTTAAACATGTCCCTTGGATTCCCTGCTGATTAGCAGAGATTGGTACAAAACTTCCAATTTTCAGACCTTGAGGATTGCAGCATTGAAGTATAATTTCATGACCACATGCCGTATTCCACCAATGTATCAGATTCCTCAAATTTGCCACTGACAATACCTCTCCCTTAATTTAAGAGAACACTTCTTGGTCTAAAAAAATATAAAGCAGTTTAATTATTATCTAAGAATTACATATTAATTTAATGAAGCAGACCATGTATTCCGATGAGAAAAATAAAGAATTGAGAGGTACAGTAATGTCTATTCTTGATTTCTTGTGCAAATATTCCTATGTTGACCACCAACTATTACATGCAGTAAGTGCATGTTTGGTGAGAAAAGGGATTTACATGGTAATGCTGATGTACAGTACATCACTAAATGTTGAAGGGTTTTTGTAGATGAAAATTTTGAGTGTAAATTTTATACATTTTTAGACTTGGTTAAAGCAGCTGCAAAAGATGCAACTATATTTTTTAGGTTGGTTAGGTCTAAATATGTATAAAATTCACGCTTAAAATATTCGTCTAGTGACGCTACCTTCGATACTTAAAGTTCTGTTGAGTGTGATGTCCAAAATCCTGACATTTACCCTTACACCTTACTACAGGCTTCACCTCACTTACATGAATTTATTTGCAACTACAGCTTGACAATTACTGTAGCTGATCAGTATATGTATATTGGTTTGAACACTGCATCAGAATCACTTATGGCTGCAGGTTTATTCCTGTCTTAAAGGTCTACATACAATGCTGATTAGAAATGCTTTCATTAAACTGTTTTAAAAGTTGCATTGTACCTTAATCCACCCTATTTTATATAAATTGATAAACACCAGACAATTTTACTTGTCGAGGGGAGAGCACTGGTGCTTAAGGAGTTTATAATCAGGTGTATAATGACACAAAAAGTGTCTCCAATCAGTATTTTATAGGTAGACAGAAACTACCTTTCTGGATAAGCCAGCTTCCAGTAGCTTAGTACACAAAAGTTGGTGCATATTAAAAATAAACACAAACCACAAACCCTACAGGGCCTACACATCATAGTTTCATCAAGTGTATGTTTATAAAAGTAATAAAACGAGACCTCAGGTCTCTGCAGTCAACTTTTTTAACATTATTACACAAGATAGTTTGCACTTTAGTGAGTTTAGACAGTATATACAGTATCATACAAATTTGTGAATATCAAATCTTTGTTGTTTAGAACTATAAATATTTGTGAATACAGCTTGTTAAAATAATAGGAAATTTTACACCTTACAATATGAAATTTGGACTGTAGAAAGCTGAAAGCTTGTTTTCCTAACAAATGAAGTGTAGTTCATCGTTAGGCTTACCAAGTTCATGTCAAATAAGATAAAGAATAAGTAAAATTGACTAGACGCCTCCTACCTTTTACTCGACTCTGTCAAGGTATCGTCTTTAATACTCTTTTCCCGCATTTCTCAAGGTTTTGTTTGGCTTTCGCGGGCGAGAATAACACGTACGACTTGCATATCTTTAACCAAACGGTCAAAGGTAGTAAATATAACTCAAAATTTAAACAAAAGATTTAAAACAACGAGAACTATAAATTTTTATCTGCAAAAACCAAATCTTTTGCAAAAAACCAGGGGGGGGGGTGAAAACTGCCGTGGGCTCAGAATTGAGCCTGGTCAGTGGTAACTACCATGAGGTTTTCGGACCAGTTGCCATGGAAATGGCGTCATATGGCGTCAAAATCCGCCATGTTTTTGGCGACACTTTTTTGACTGACGAGAGATAGGAGCAGGTCCTCCAGTTATTATACAGCTCAGTGGGCTTTGACCACAAAACCAAAAGGATCCATTGCTTGTTGTGGAATAGGCAGCAGGTTTTCCATGTAAACACTTCATCTTGTTAAGTTCTCTCTGCGAAAGCTGTGTAAACACTACGCTCGTGTACACTCGAAGACCTCAATTTATACAGTATATGCGAAATCCGGTTCTATCCGGTATTGTAGCGCTTACAAGGATCATATTTTTTACAATATTTAATAAACGTTATGCGACAAATGTTTATGCGACAAATAGTTGCTGACGCCATCTCAAAATTCCAAAAGATCACGCGACAAATGTTATGCGACAATGTTCCAAAAATGACGTCACCCTTATCCCTAAAAATGTTGACGTCCTATGGCAGGAAAAATGCTGACGTCATATGGCGGGAAATTTACCCCATATGGGGGGCTTCATCTACTAGTGAATCTTTTCAGCCCTTTCTAACTCAATTACTGGCTCTATTATACCCTTCTCTAGTTGTTCCTTAATTACACTATCATATTCCTCCAAAATTTCCGGTTCCTTCTTCAACCTTCCTAATTGACCTTTCAATCTCTTTAAGCTAATGTTGTAATTACTTGGTAATGCACTATGACCTTCCTTCCAAGGTAACTTTACACTGTACCTTGTGCCATTAAACTTAATTGAATCTTTTAGAGACTCGTGTGCATCATCTTCCTGTCTAATGCCTAATGTTTCAAAATCCCATAAACGATGTATAAAATCATCAAGTTTTGTACAACTTGAGTTATCTTGCGCAAGAAAATTTACATCGACAACATGCATACTATTTGTTTCATTACCACTACCACTTACCTTCATAGGACCAGACAATACCCAACCTAACCTTGTTTGCACTGCCACAGGCTCGTCAGCCTTCCCTCGCACAACATTTCCTTCCTGGAAACACCACAGATAATCAGCCCCTATCAACACCTCAATTTCCAACACTTCATTTTCCTTACAAACATCAGAAAACCACAATCCCTGCAAATGCGAATAATCCCTTTTCTTCAACTCTACATGCTCATTTCTGATTTGTGAAACATACTCTACACCGTATGCCTCAATCTTCACACTCTCTCCCCCCGTAACTGGCAAAACTTCTAACTCAAAAACGTCATGCAATTTTCCCTCTGCCTTCTCTTGCCCAAATGATTTGATTTCAATCCACTCCTTTCTCTTAGCTGGAACTCCGGCTGCCTTAACTACCTTTCTACTCACAAAGGATTTGTGACTCCCTGTGTCAAAGAGTACTCTGACCTTTGGACTACCCTTCACTCCCTTCACTAAAGCTTGTGCTGTCTGCAATGCTACCCTACTTTGAGAACCCAGAATGGAATGATTGGATTGAACATGGTCAGTAGGAACCCCAGTACCCTCACAAACAGACCTATGGTGTCGTTTCCCGCATGCATTACAATTAACATTACTAGAACAATTTTTACTAATATGTCCCTTTTTCAAACAAATAAAACATCGTCCGTACTTACGAATAAGTTGCTTACGCTCATTAATATCTGTTATCTTCTTGCAATTTTCGTGCGAGTGTTCTCCCAAACAATATGCACACGTTATACGTCCGTAATTCCCATGACCTTGCCTCGTAAACAGAGCGGCAGCAGATCCCCCAGCATGTCCATATATATTGTTCTTTCGCCTTTCGTGGTTCTCGGGTTTTTCTGTCGTTGGCTTGTGTGCTTCCCGTAGTTCAATTTCTTTTAGAAAAGCATCCATAACTTCTGTCATCGACCATTCGGAAAAGTTTGTATCCCTAGTTATAGTCAATCGAAAGGACTCGGGCAACTTCTCCAGGATTTCCGGCACTACGATAGTTGAATAGGCGGTTTCGTCTACCCCTAGGGCTTTCAACCCTCGGTAATTTGTCTCGCACGTATCATATAGCTTCCGTAGTTTCTCTGTGTCTCGGTCATTACAAACTGGTTTCATGTTCATCAGTTCCTGGATGTGCGCCTTTTGTATTGCGTTTTTCTTCCCGTAGCGTCTCTTGAGTAGATCTATCGCCTCGTTATAGTACGCCGATGTAAGTGCAAACCCCGAAATAGCTGATCTGGCTGGCTCAATCAACAGGCTTCTCAAGTACGCGAACTTGTCGACATCCGCTAAGCCTTCGTTTTGGTTTACGGCGCTGTCAAACGAGTCCCAAAACTCTTGCCACTCTTGCAATTTTCCACCAAATTTTTTGACTTCCAGTTTCGGGAGTTTAGCGCGAATAATCTTTTTTGTCTCACTAGACAAGCTGCTGTTCAATGTAGTATCATCTGTCACTGTTGCGCTTTGAACAATGGCTTCGTTTGTCACATCGGATATGTCGAGGATAACCTTTTGCATGTCCGCTATAATGTCGTCTGACTCCTCGATTTCTTTAGCCAGTTCCTCTTCCGCGTCTTCGTCTTTACTGTCACTTAACAATTCGATGATCGTTGCGTCGAGATTCTTTAAGGCTTCAATCTTATCCTTTAAAGTGTCTCGCAGTTGTTTCAAGGCATTTTTGTCTGTCTCGCCTTCGCTGTTGTAGTTCGTCAATTTTTCTTTTATCTTTGAAACAATCTTTGTTGCTGAACCTCTATGTCCTGCGCGTATACGTTTTTTCTTTGTTAATTCATCCATCATTCAGGGCAACTATCCAGTTCGAAGGACCAAGTGTTGCACTTTTCTGCTTCGCGTCAATACGAGCAGTTGCGCTTCAGCTGGTTCTCTTCTCTGGGGGCTGTATACTATCACCGTACAACCAAATAATACGCGCAGACAATTCCTTTTACAAATTTATTAAAATAAAACAATCATAACGTCTCCATTTCTTAAACCCTTACAATCTTACAAACACAACCTTTCTTGATAAAACTCTAAACCCCACTCTCTTACAATCTCAAGCGTCAATATTTCCCGTCGTCCGGAAGTTCATTGTCTATTGTTTGAGCGTAGACAACGCATTATCTTTTAGGCGATCTAAATTGCGACCTTGGTGCATCTGTTTTGGACCATAACTCTAGGTCATTAACCGACATTGCTGACTTATATGGTATGCATCAGCTGATAAATGAACCCACACGTGTTACTGAGTCATCTTCGACTATAATCGATCACATTTTTACTAATGCTCCAGATAAGGTTGTTTTCTCTGGTGTTTCACATGTCGGCATTAGTGATCATAGCTTCATTTATGCTTTTCGAGCTCAACCAAAACCTTCATCTAATCAGCCCGCAAACGATAAGCATCTTAACACCGAAGCTAGTACTGGGAAAAATCGTAAAAAGAAGGGAAAGAAATCTAAGTCCAAACCTCCAACACAAAATTCCAGCCAACAAACTGCGGATGTAGATACTTCTGGTGGTATTGTGAACACCTCTAGTTCTAAATCAACGGGGCAAGGCAAGAAAACAGTTGTTATTGCAGGGGACTCAATTGTTAAAAATACTATTGGTCCGAAAATGAGTGCTGACGATCCTAATCACCATTTTATTGTAAAGCCGTTCCCTGGAGCAACAGTCTCAGATATGGAGGATTTTGTCAAGCCATTGACAAGAAGGACACCGAACAAGATGATCTTACACGTCGGAACAAATGACCTGAGAAGTCATTCTACGCCGAAAATAATAGCAGACTCCATTGTCAACATTGTAACACAAATAAAAGAAGATTCACCAGGTACAGCCGTTGGCATTTCAGCTATTCTGGTAAGAAATGACAATAATGACCTAGCTGCTAAAGCTATTCAAACTAATAATATTCTTAAAAGCTATTGTAGTCTCAATAGAATCCCCTTTTTAAGTAATTCAAATATGAATGCAAGTCACTTAAATATGAGGGGTCTTCATTTAAATAGACAAGGTAGTTTAGCTTTACAACAAAACTTACTAGGTTTTGCAAAAACTATTTCAGATTGACTTTATCCTACTCAGTCCGTTATTCCTAACTCGCGCGGGTTTAAGCTCGCGGCACTTAATGTGAGAAGCCTAGTAAATCATATTGATGAGCTGCGAGTTTTGCTTGCTACTAGCCCGATCGATGTCCTAACAATAAATGAGACATGGCTTAATTCTACAATAAGCGATAACGATGTATATATACCTGGATACGAAATCATACGTCGTGACAGGGCATTTAGAAGTGCAGATGGAAAAACGTATGGAGGTGTTTGTTTTTATGTACGCTCCAGCGTAAATTTCATACAGCGTAAAGACATGTCTATTGATAATTTAGAAAATCTATGTATTCAAATTCAAAAACCAAATTCTAAGCCATTTCTCGTTGCGACATGGTACAGGCCACCAAATTCGAATGTTGATAAATTTAATTATTTTGAGACATTTATTGACATGCTTGATGCTGAAAATGTCGAGTACTATTTATTGGGTGACCTAAATTGTGATCTCGGGTCGCCTGATTTAGAGAGTAATTCGAGATCATTAATAGGCATTACTGAGCTCTATGGTTTACATCAATTGATAAGTGAACCGACTCGAATTACTGAAACTTCCTCAACTATGATTGATCATATATTCACCAATACACCAGATAAAATTGTTTGCTCCGGTGTTTCTCATGTCGGTATTAGTGTCACAGCTTAATTTATGCATTCCGTAAGCTTTCAACCGGTCTACACAATAAAGGCCATTCTACAGTAAATTATCGAAAATTTAAAAATTTTAACTCTGAAAGTTTTCGAAGTGATAGTTTTTCACTGAATTGGGACGTCATAAGGTTGTATAATAATCCGAATGATATGTGGCGTGTGTGGAAAACGACCTTTAATAACGTAGTGGAAATGCATGCTCCTTTACGGACAAGGCGGGTAAGACTTTCTAAGTCGCCCTGGATCACGCCTGAGTTAAAAAGACATATGCATGAAAGAGATATTTTAAAAATCAAGGCTATTCGATCTAAAGATATTTATGACTGGGCTGCTTTTAAGAAAGCTCGCAACTCTGTGAACAATGAAATTAAATTTGCGAAGAAAGCCCATTATATGAATGCTTTTTATGAAAACGAGAGTAATGTGAAAAAAACTTGCGGTATTATTAATGAATTAACCTCAAGAAAACAAAATAATTCACATGTAAAAGAGATTAAACTTAATGGTTCTTCAGTTAGTGACCCCCCGGGGTTATCAGAGACGTTTAACACTCATTTTGCTAGCATTGGACCTAAGCTTATGGAGAAGATACCTTGTGATGAAAATAACTGCTCATATTTAGAATATCTCAATTGCCATATTGGTGGTAATACTTTTGAGTTGAAGTCGACAACTTCATCAATGGTGTGTTCACTTTTGGACAAACTCTGTAAATCTAAAGCAACTGGCCTAGATAAAATATCTGCTAAGCTGCTTCGCTACTGTCCTGACCTACTGTTGGAATCCCTTACCGTAATTTTCAATTGCTCTATTAATACCGGTATCTTTCCTGATGAATGGAAATGCTCAAAAGTCATTCCATTATTTAAACACGGTGAGCGTAGGGACTTGAATAATTATCGCCCAATTTCGGTAATCCCTGTTGTAGCGAAGGTTTTCGAGCGAATTATTTATGATCAAATCTATGCCTTTCTTACTGACAACAATTTACTATGTAATAGCCAGTCAGGGTTTCGATGTCTACATTCAACTGTCACCGCGCTTCTTGAGTCCACCAATAACTGGGCATACAACATTGACCAAGGCCGAGTTAATGCTGTAGTTTTCCTAGATCTTAAGAAAGCGTTTGACACAGTTAACCATGGAATTTTACTATCAAAACTGAATGTGTATGGTCTTGGGGGTGCTGTGGGTAATTGGTTTAAGTCTTATCTAAGTGACCGCAGTCAAAAATGCTATGTTAATGGTCATCTTTCTAACAATCGTACGTTACTCTGTGGTATTCCACAGGGGACTATTTTAGGACCATTGTTATTTTTACTGTATATAAATGACTTACCAAATTGCCTTGAGCACTCCCAAGCACGAATGTACGCGGATGATACTAATTTAACATTTGCAGGTAACAATATTGACGACATAAATTATCACCTTAATCATGACCTTGCAAATGTGAACAAATGGCTTATCGCCAATAAGCTTGCTCTAAATCAATCCAAAACTAAATTTATGCTAATTGGCTCACGACAAAGAATAGCCACATTTCGATCAGTTCCATGTTTAGAAATAGACGGGGTTCCTATTGACAAGGTTTTACAAGCAAAGTCTCTCGGAGTGTACCTTGATGAGAATCTATCTTGGAATATACAAATTAATGAATTAACAAAAAAGATTGCTTCTGGTATTAACGCTTTAAAACGTGTTCGATCATTTGTCCCAGTCGCAACATTGCAATTAATTTTTAATTCCTTGGTTCAGCCATATTTCAATTACTGTTGCACAGTTTGGGACAATTGCAAAAAAACCCTAGCTGAAAAACTTCAAAAACTACAAAATCGTGCAGCAAGAGTACTAACATTCTCCAGTTATGACACTAATGCTGATGGTTTAATTGAGAAACTTGGCTGGAAAAAATTATCATCCCAGCGCCAGTTTCAAAAAGCTGTCATGGTCTATAAATCATTAAATGGTCTTGCTTCTGATTACATGCATTCCATGTTTGTAAACCGTGACAGTGTTAATCCTTATTCGCTGAGAAACACTGAGAACAAACTAGCTGTTCCCAAGCCCCGCACGAACTATCTCAAGAATAGCTTTAGCTATAGTGGTGCGGTGCTGTGGAACAGTCTTCCGATTGGGCTACGGCAAGCAAATAACTTGATAAATTTCCGATCGGGCTGTGCCAAATTATTTTAACTTTCCTTGTATATATTGTTATATTAGCTTAGTACACGGCCCTCATGAAAAGCAGGTATTATATTTTCTATTTACTTTAGCGTGGTTCTACTTTTGTAATTTATCTAATTTAGTTTGTTGCATGTTAAATCCTGATGAGAATACCGTGTGTAAATAAAGTTTTAATAATAATAATAATAATAATAATTCAACAGGCATTTACAATAAAGGTCATTCTACCGTGACATATAGAAAATTTAAAAACTTTGACCTTGATAGTTTTCGGTCTGACATTTGTGCACAGAATTGGACTGCTGTAAACAACTTTAACGATCCAAATGATATGTGGCGGGTTTGGAAAAACACATTTAATAATGTTGTTGAAAAGCATGCTCCTTTACGCACGAGGCGTGTCAGATCTTCTAAGTCACCGTGGATAACGCCTGAATTAAAACAACATATGCACAAAAGAGATATTCTAAAAGTTAAGGCTATTCGTTCAAAAGATCCTAATGACTGGGCTGCATTTAAGACGTTCCGAAACTATGTAACAAATGAAATTAAACTTGTTAAAGAAACTCATTATCAGAACGCATTTCATCAAAACAAACAAAATATGAAAAAGACTTGGGGAATTGTAAACGAACTTACTTCAAGGAAGCAATTTAGTTCACAAGTCAAGGAAGTTAAAACAAATGGTTCCTTAGTCAGTGAACCTAATGAGTTATCCGAGGTGTTCAATGATCATTTTGCTAGTATAGGCTCTAAGCTTGCTCAGAAAATTCCCTATATTGGTAATGGTGGTACACACCTTGTTTACTTGCCAAGTCAATCTAATGATAATTTTCGACTAAATACAACTAGTCCGTCGGTGGTTGGTACCCTCTTGTCTAAACCTTGTAAATCTAAAGCCACGGGTTTGGATAAGATATCAGCCAGATTACTTTGCGATTGTTCCGACCTAATAGCCGATTCAATATGTGCAATTTTTAACTGTTCTATTAACTCTGGCACATTCCCCAACGAATGGAAATGCTCAAAAGTCATTCCATTATTTAAAAAGGGAGAGCGTAGGCATTTAAATAACTATCGCCCAATTTCTATAATTCCAGTGGTGGCGAAAGTTTTTGAGAGAATTATTTATGATCAAGTTTATGCCTATCTTATGGATAATAACCTCTTATCTAATTGCCAGTCAGGGTTTCGAACTCTTCATTCCACTGTCACCGCACTTCTTGAGGCTACTAATAACTGGTCTTACAATATTGACCGAGGCAACGTTAATGCCGTCGTTTTCTTAGACCGCAAGAAGGCGTTTGATACTGTTGATCATGCAATATTGCTGTCAAAGTTAAGCGTATATGGTTTTGGAGGTTCTACAGGCAACTGGTTTAGGTCCTACTTAAATGATCGCAATCAAAAATGTTATGTCAATGGTCATCTGTCTAGTCAACGCGTATTGCCTTGCGGTATCCCGCAAGGGACTATCTTAGGACCTTTGCTTTTCCTTATCTACATTAATGATTTACCAAATTGCCTGACACATTCCCATCCACGTATGTACGCTGATGACACTAATTTAACATTCGCTAGCAATAATGTTGATGACATGGACTATAAGCTTAATCAAGATCTTGATAATGTCAATAAATGGCTCATAGCCAATAAGCTAACTCTCAATCAATCTAAAACAGAGTTCATGCTAATTGGGTCAAGACAAAAATTAAGCACGTTACACTCGGCCCCTTCCTTAGCAATCAATGGAGAGATTCGCCAAGTTTCTCAAACGGAGTCCCATGGGATGAAGCTTGATGAAAACCTGTCTTGGAATGCCCATATCAATGATTTAATAAAAAAGATTGCTTCTGGTATTGGTGCTTTGAAACGTGTACGTTCTTTTATTCCGGCTACAACGTTGAAGCTTGTTTACAACGCTCTAGTTCAGCCTCATTTCAGCTACTGTTGTTCAGTTTGGGATAACTGTAATAAAACTTATGCTGAAAAGCTCCAAAAATTACAAAATCGTGCAGCCAGGGTTTTAACATTCTCTAGCTATGACACTATTGCCGATTCACTCTTTGAAAAGCTCAATTGGAAAACACTTTCCTTTCAGCGTAAAGTTCAAAAGGCTGTAATGGTCTATAAATCTCTTAATGGTTTAGCTCCCGACTATATGCACTCCATGTTTACTGATCGTGAAAGTGTAACTTCAGTCCAATTGCGTGACACTGAGAATAAATTAGCTGTTCCTATGCCTCGCACAAACTATTTGAAAAACAGCTTTAGTTATAGTGGCGCTGTGCTGTGGAACAGTCTTCCAATCGGGTTACGGCAAGCACAGTCCCTTGACAATTTTCGAGCGGGCTGTAGAAGTCTTTTATAAATTTTAATGGCTATTTTTAATACACGGCCCTCATGGAAAGCAGGTATAGAGATAACTTTGTAACCACCGTATAGTTTTTGTTGCATGCCCATATATGGCATGCAACTATCATATAGCTTAAAATTTCGTGTCCGTTGGTGGTGAAACTTGCGGCAGATCACGTGGGACGAGCATAATAACAATAAGCATAATTATAAATTTTGAATCGTGTGCACGTTTTCTTCCATGGTTTTCGTCGAGCAAATGCAAAGATTCGCAGAAAATTTACATAATCGAGCGCCTTAGAAAAATACATCGAGGTAGGTAAAGCTTTGCTGTTTTATATTTACTTTATATTCTGTTATTTTGTTGTGATTTTGGAGCCGCTGTGCTCGCACTGATTATTTATCAGGCGTAATATAGCGTGAAAGGCCATGCATGCACGCTATCAAAATACTAAATTTAAATATAATACTCAAACTGAAGTGGAGTTATTGTGCTCGCATTGATTATATTGTGTGCAAAACTTCAAAACTACTGTAAATTTTGTAAATAACATGAAATATATTAAAAATAACAAACAAAATTCTCATTAATACTATTGAAATTACAACGAAATAGCATTCTACGTCGATAATTTCAATCGTAGTCTAACAATTATTTTCAATCTGTAGTAATTCACCGTTTCCATGTTTTTTTTTTATACTTTCAATAAGGCTACAATAAAGCTAAATTTGTAGGAAATAACATTATTTAGTTATAAAATAGTAAAGGAAATCTAACAGTCAATAGCTTTCGATAAAACCTTGACCTTGTTTATATTACCGTCGCCTGCAACTAACGATGAACAGTTGCTCATAAAAACATTGCCTTTTCGCGTGATAATCTAAAGTTTTCTTATTTTGACATAATAGCCAATTTTCAATAAATATATTGATATTAAACTTATTGAATCAATATATTAAGTTTCAGGCCAGTTGTACCAAACGTTATAAGCGCTAGCGCATCATAACCAGGGGGGCGACCTCTTGGGGGGGGGACTGCTTCTGTTTACGGTACTTGCTGAGTGACGAATCATCAATCATGACGAATAGTGCTTACGCAAAAAGAACAATGGAAATCGACTTCTGTATAGTATTCTGTGTCATAACGTTTCATGGTTTTGATTAGCCTGAAAACAGACCTACGTTTCGCCCACCCTAAAATCTGCGGGTTGACGGATCCGTAGACTTGCTCCAAGTCTCTCTTTCATTGTCATATCGATCCACTATGGTGTACATTACATGACGTAGCACTGAGAGGCGGAGCGAGAAAGAGAGACTTGTCAACTTCGGAAAATCTCGGTTCAAAACTGAACCGAAAATGCAAGACTTGGTTTAATTGTTTTCTGTCAGTGTTTATATGTATTGATCTAGCACAGTGTAAATAACATGAGTTCCATTATAGTAAATAATACAGAAAGAAATTGAAGGAAAACAATTAAAGCAAGTCTTGCATTTTCTGTTCAGTTTTCAACCGAGATTTTCGGAAGTTGACAAGTCTCTCCTCGCTCCACCCCTCCGTAGTACGTCATGTAATGTACACTATAGTGGATTGCTACTATATGACAATGAAAGAGAGACTTGGAGCAAGTCTAACAGCTCCGTCAACCTGCGAATTTTAGGGCGGGCGGAATGTAGGTCTGTTTTCACCATAGATATAGGAGATCTAGATTGCGAGTTAACGCATACCTAGCGCAGGCGGGGCCTACATGATAAATCCAAGATGGCGGTACAACAGGGCAAAAATACTATAGATTCTATTACGAAAATCAGGATTTTTGCATTTTTTGCCGTCGCATTGTTTCGAAACTTATTCGGTCAAATTTTATGGTAAAGAGAAACTTACCGCGAAGATTTTGAGCATATATATGATTGAATTGGATGAAAAATCGCAAAATTATCCAGCGATAAAAGTTTGTGTGAAATGGTCAGTTGGTCAGTTGGAGCGTTTTATTGCCAGAAATACTGTGCTATGTTAACATCTAGCCTTGTGAATGGTGTTTTATACTTGCATCTCTCATCATCATTTTTAAGTACTGATATAGTACTATATATGTAACTTGTACAGTTTTGCTTTAATTTTTGCTCACTATTTGCATAAAAAGCAAATTATAACAGACCATAGATGATAGACCCTCATCCAGTGCTCTCATCAGTTTACTTCTCTAACAAGCAAGGAGGGGGGGGGTACATAACAGTTCATTTTTCATAATTATGAGGACAGAGCAGATGATGATGAGAGATGCAAGTATAAAACACCATTCACAAGGCTAGATGTTAACATAGCACAGTATTTCTGGCAATAAAACGCTCCAAGTGACCAACAGTATACTGACCATTTCACACGAACTTTTATCGCTGGATAATTTTGCGATTTTTCATCCAATTCAATCATATATATGCTCAAAATCCTCGCGGTGAGTTTCTCTTTACCATAAAATTTGACCGAATAAGTTTCGAAACAATGCGACGGCAAAAAATGCAAAAATCCTGATTTTCATAATAGAATCTATAGTCTTTTTGCCCTGTTGTATCGCTATCTTGGATTTATCATGTAGGCCCGCCTGCGCTAGGTATGCGTTAGCAATCTAGATCTCCTATATCTATGGTTTTCACGCTAGCTTTTGATGGCATGCAACATGTACGCACTGCGTACCTATTTTTGTTTAGTCGTAGAACCAAACGGTTCTAAACGTAATAGAGTAATAGTAAAGGTACAAGTAAAAGTAAACGTAAAATTTGATAATTTTACGTAAGATTTGTATAATGTGACGTTTGTTTCAAATATATGATAATTTTATTCAACATCAGGTGCTATAGTCGGACTATAGTAACAGTTTAGAACCATATTTCTACGAGTTTGGATCGCTATTTGGACTAGTCTATTTGGAGTGTACATTTGTGGCAAGGACAAGTTTATTGGATTGTATTTCTGGAAAGTTTAAGTGTATATTGATCGTCAGAGTCGGAGAATTTGAATTATACGGTATCTTCTCGTTAGGAACGGGTTAGTTTGAGTATATTTTCTCGACAAAGACGGTGTATTTCAAGTATATTTATATCGTCAGGGACGGTGCATTTGAACTGTGTTTTCTCGTTAGGAACGGGTTATTTTGAATTATATTTCACTTCAAGATCTGGTTTATTTAAAAGTATATTTATATCGTCAGGGACGGTGCATTTGAACTGTGTTTTCTCGTTAGGAACGGGTTATTTTGGATTATATTTCACTTCAAGATCTGGTTTATTTAAAAGTATATTTATATATCGTCAGGGACGGTGCATTTGAACTGTGTTTTCTCGTTAGGAACGGGTTATTTTGGATTATATTTCACTTCAAGATCTGGTTTATTTAAAAGTATATTTATATCGTCAGGGACGGTGCATTTGAACTGTATTTTCTCGTTAGGAACGGGTTATTTTGGATTATATTTCACTTCAAGATCTGCTTTATTTAAAAGTATATTTATATCGTCAGGGACGGTGCATTTGAACTGTATTTTCTCGTTAGGAACGGGTTATTTTGGACTATATTTCACTTTCAAGATCTGGTTTATATTCAAGTATATTTTATCGTCAGGGACGGTGCCTTGGAACTATATTTATTGTTAGAAACGGTTATATCTGACTATATTTACTCAAGATCTGGTTATTGTAAAGTATATTTATCATCAAAGACGTATATCTTCTCGTTAGGAACGAGTATTTGGATTAAATTTCACCTGAAGTTCTATATTTCACTTGAAGGATAATTTATATCGCCTGGGACAGTGTACTTGTATTATACAGGGTATTCTTGTTTGAACAGAATATTGGAGTATAGATATTGTCGAGGACGGTGAGTTTGGACTATATTTATTGTCAGGGAACATAAGTTGTTAATTTTATTCAGGAACATATATCGTCTGGGTACATTTGTGTTATAACTTTATAACTCATACTGCATGATCAACAGTAATGTCTGTGCGATCGTGTCCAACAGCACTTCAGAAGGAACCAACTGAGGTTAACCCAGCCAGGTCCGAGCCTCGACAAGAATGCCTTGAAGGTACATGGAGAGGTGTACGGTTAGAAAAAGAAGAAATGGAAAAGGAGAAAATAAATGCCTTGTTTAAGACTCGTATACATTTAATGAACACCCTCACAGAGACGAAAGGATGGATACAGGAGGCAATTTATGCTGGTGAACCAGTGGATAATATCAAGACAAAGAAAGAGCATTACGATGAATGTTGGAGAGAATTTGTCAGCAAACACGAACAATACATGGAGTTACTCGTGAGCAAAGAGGAAAAGGATATTGCAAGTCGAAGTTATAAAGAACTGATGACCAAAAAAATGCATTTGGATGAAATGGTGATGTCTTTACGAAGGAGACTAATGCTAGGGTCAAAACAAAAGGGAGAAGATGCTAGTTCATTCTCGGGAAAATCAAGACGAAGTTTGGCAAGTAAGTCAAGTCACAGTTCAAAATTTTCAACTGTGTCAAAAAGGAAAGAACAGTTAGCGCTCGCTCAGTTGAAGAGAAGCCAACTACTGAAACAGCACGAACTCGAACGAAGAATGACAGAGTTGAATTTCGAGAAAGAATATATGGAAGCCCGAATGGAAGAGGAACGAGCAATCGTAAGTTTGAATGTTTATGAGAATGAATCAGATAACAATTCTGAGCATGAAAATGTTAACAAAAACACACTCTCAATGAATCAACAAGGGCAAGGACTATCACCCCTTTCACAACCATATGTACCACAAGAGCAAATAGTACAAGGGACTAATATATCTTCACCCCAAGTTTCTAAGGTATATTCACCCGAAAGGCATGCTGAACAGTACAATGTGCCATTGCAACTGACACAGACATACCCTCAACAAGAACAACCGGTACAGTCAATTAATATCCCTTCACGACAAGTTTCTGAAACATATTCACCCAAAAGGCAAGTCGAGCAGTGTAATATGCCATTGGAACCCACCCAGACGTATATTCAGCACGAACAACCCCTACAGTCACCTAATATACCTTTATCGCAGATTCCTAGAACATATTTACCCGAAGGGAAAGTCCAACAACCCGCAGTTAAAGAGATAGATACAGGGGAAGAGATGGTGAGAGCACTGCGACAAGTCGTGTCTATGCCAAAAATTAAGTACATGCACTTTGATGGTGATGCAATAAATTATGCTTCTTTCATGCATAATTTTGAAACATGCCTAGAAAAGGACAACCCTGATAATTCCACTCGTTTGCAACTCTTCATTCAACACTGCAATAATAAAGCCCGTGACGCAATTGAAAGTTGTGTAAACTTACCAGCTGAAGAAGGATATACAACTGCAAAGAAAACGCTGTATGAGAACTTTGGAAAACCGCACATAATCGCACGAGCACATATTAATAAGTTGCAGAACTTACCACCATTGAAACAAGCCAATGGAGCAAGTTTGCTGGAGTTTTCCAGGCACTTAGAGGTTGCAGATAGAACGTTGACAAGTATGGAGCCTGAATATGAAAGTGAGTTGAATCACGTCAACACCTTGCGAGAGTTAACTCGGAAGCTGCCATTATTCCTGCGAGTAAAATGGACAGAGCGTGCTGGTACGACGATTGAATCTGGCTCTAGACCCAAGTTTAAAGATTTCCTCCACTTCGTGAAGAAAAGAGCAACGCTTGTAAACAATGAGTTTGGGGAAGATCTTTGTGCGAGTCTTGTTAAACCGAAGGAAAATGTGAGGAGAAAAGATGGATCGAGAGAACCCTCCCGAAGATCATCTTTATTTGCATCCGGCTTGGATAATCGACAGAGTCATAAGAACGGAAGTGGGAATTCGATACGATGCACGATGTGTTCTGGCAACCATAGAATTTGGAGATGCGAAAGTTCAAGAAACTTTCCTATCAAGAGAAGAAGAAAGTTGTGCAACAACGAGAACTTTGTCTTAAGTGTCTCAGTGAAGGCCATTACGCAAGAAAATGTCCTAAAATTAATTTTAAATGTCTGGTAGAAGGATGCAGTAGAGGACATAACACATTGTTACATCCACCGCAACATGAAGCTGCTGTTAAGGAAGAAAAGGAAGACCAGAAACCTCCAGACCCAATTGAAACAACTGGCGGAACAAGAGAACAAGAAGTGAAAGTAACAGTCGCAACTGGGGCCGGCGAAAGAGTGTGCTTAAGTGTTGTTCCTCTTAAAGTACGAGCAAAGGGAGGTAATCAACCCGCCATTAGAGCTTATGCACTCTTAGACAGTGGATCTGAAGTTACGCTTTGCCATGAACGTTTGAAGAAACAACTTGCAGCAAGCGGAAGGAAGCTGGACTTCACATTGTCAGGCATGACCGGATCGACCAAAGTAAGAAGTGAATTGATAGACATTGAGGTGGCCTCACTGGATGGTGAGACACTGATCGAGTTGTCAAACGTTAGAACTGTCAATCAAATGCCGATCTCGGAAGCCTGCATTGCAAAGAAAGGAGACGTTCGAAGTTGGTCTCATTTACGTGATCTGCCATTACAAGAGTTGGAAACTAGAGAAGTTATGTTGGTCATTGGACTTCAAGAGAACCCTTCCATGTTTTTGCCTTTGGAATATCGATCTGGAGAAGAAGGGGATCCTGTGGCAATCAGATACAGTTTGGGTTGGACGGTGATTGGGCCCGTTGGTGAAAAAATGGATGGCATGTCTGCGACATCAAATTTTGCTAGAATGTCTGTCAACGCTGATGATCTTTCAACTGATGATCGTACGTTTGAAAGTCTGAAGGAAGCGAGTGAGTTTCTCACAGAAGACCGTGCCATGGAAGAAAGTGAGCAGGTAATGAAGGATAGAACTGGAGAACGTGTTCAAGTTGATGATGAAAACACGGATGAAGATCTAAAACACCAATTAGAAAGGCTGTGGAAAACAGACTTTGAAGGTTCTCTAGACGAAACCAAAGTGTGCCCGTCGGTGGAAGATAAGAAAGCGCTACAAATAATGGAAAAAACACTTAGATAGTGGACGGTCATTTTCAAGTTGCTCTGCGATGGCGGAATAATCCACCATATTTGCCCAATAACAAGATGGTAGCAGAAAGGCGGGGTTTGCTTCTGAAAAAACGCCTCCTCCGCGATGACGAACTGTTGAAAAAGTATCGGACAACGTTGAATGACTACCTAGAAAAGGGTTACGCTGAGAAAATCCCTAAAGAGCAATTGAACATGGAGAACAGACCGATCTGGTATCTCCCGCACCACCCGGTTACGCATCCCCTAAAGCCCGAAAAGGTTCGAGTGGTATATGATTGTGCAGCAAGTTATGGACGAACGTCGTTGAATCAACAGCTCTTGCAAGGTCCAGATCAAACAAATCAACTGACTGGCGTGCTTATCCGATTCCGAGAAGAATCTGTTGCAATGGTTGCAGATGTAGAAGCAAT